>JAPYYM010003940.1:0-10613 GCA_028534135.1 Potos flavus
GATTTTCTAGACTCGTTGATCTTGGTGGGTGTCCTTTCTGCCTCTAGGACATGAACACTTGTTCCATTCCCCAGATTGGGGAAATTTTCATCCAGAATTTGGTCAGCTATATCTTCCAGTCTTCTGTCTTTCTCTACCCCCTCAGGGATTCCAAGAATTCTGACATTGGAACGTTTCATGGCATCATTTATTTCCCTAAATCTGTGCTCATGGTTCCTTAGCAGTTGGTTCCAGCCCTCCTCCTGACCTTTCTTCTCAACCATCTTGTCCTCTGGATCACTAATTGTATCCTCTGTCTCCGTAACTCTAGCTGTTATACTATTTAGATTAGATTGGATCTCACTGATAGCGTTTTTAACATCTTCCATACTGGTTTTCAGTTCTGTCCTTAGAGATTCTATGTTGTCATTAATGTTTTTCTCTATCCTAGCCATTGCCTGGATAATTGTTACCCTGAATTCCCTTTCTGACATACTGTTTATGTCCATGTCCAATAGACTCTAAATGTACTTTAAAATAATCTCTGTCCCCTGTATAACTAAAGTAGTAAAACCTAATGGTAACTTCACAGTGTCTAAGATTTTATATTTTTATAAAACAAAAATAACATATAGCCTTTTTGGCTAACATAATGTGACCTCTTAATTTAATATCGTTTCATTAGAATAAACACTTTAAAAATATTGGCATATTCATTTATATGGATTTTTTTTGGGTTTTTTTTTTTTTTTAGACTGTATAGGTCAATTGGAGAATATGATGTCCTCCGTGGTATTTTTAGCAGTGAGCTAGGAACAAAGCAAGTCACTCAGAGTGCTATACTAGCAGAAGCAAGAAGTGATTTTTCTGAAGCTGCTAAGCAGTATAATGAGGTAAAACTGATCTCTATCAAATACGTCAGTTACTTAAACACTTTTGTTTTCTGAATGGAAAAACTGTTAGCTTTAGAATTCAGAGTTTCATGTTTCAACTTTATTCGTTAGTTTTTACACAAAGATTAATAGCAGGGAATACTTTCATAATAACCAAATATGAAAAAATTATTGCCTTATCTCTTATTCTCTTTAGGAAAACATCACTAAATAAGAGAAAGCATTTCATACCAAATACTATAAAACTATAAGATGTTATTTTAGTATCTGTTGTTATTATATAATTCTATTTGGGTAGATTGTTTTCCTTCAGTAAATAAAAACTTTATGAAGAGGTAGGTAAGAATTGTTTTTGAGAAGATGACTATAAGTTTGATTTTGTACATTTTGTGTTTTGAGTTGCCAATGGCTATCTAGATATAGATGCCTAGCAAGTAGTTGAAATTCAGTTTCTGTGATCTATGAGATTCTTGAATGAGCAGTATAGATTTTAAAGTCATCTTCAGTTTTCAATAAATGTCCTATTTTCTAATTTCCAATCTAAGAACTCTTTAAGTAGTAAATAACCCACAGTATCGAATTAAATCAAATTTTAGGTCATTTGGAATCTTTAGTTAATTGGCTTCTTTTGTAAATTTCTCAGCGATATAGTTTCCTCTTGGTTTTTATGTTCATTTGTTCCCATAAGATTTGTTTTGGTTTATTTTTTCTGTTCAGTGTTACTCTGTTTTCCCTTTTCTCTCCCCTTGTCATAAATCTGAAAATTATTGTCCTTAGCATGAATGTTAACACTACCTATAATACAAATGTTTTCATTTATATTCTCTCCAACTTAGTAAAATAAATTTATGAACTTTTCTTCATGAGGCTCTCAATAAACAAGAGTGGGTGGATGGTGAGCCTACAGAAGCTGAGAAGGATTTTTGGGAACTTGCATCCCTCGACTGTTATAACCAGCTTGCTGAGTGGAAATCATTGGCATACTGTTCTATAGTCAGCGTCGATAATGAAAGCCCTCCAGATCTAAATAAAATGTGGAGTGAACCATTTTATCAGGTGGGTAGAATTATTTTTTAAAAGATTTATTTATTCATTTAGAGATTCATTTATTCATTTTAGCACAAACAGTAGGGGCAGAGGGAGAAGGAGAGAGAATCTCAAGCAGACTCTGTGCTGCTTTTTCAGGTCACCGAGATAAATATTTTAGATGGTAAGCTTTTTTCTAATTAACGAGATTAAAACTTCTAAAAAACAAAGTAGTAGTTGTGAAGTATTAGGATATTTGTGTAGCCTGACTCTCCACATGAACTCCACAATATTATTAAATCTCCTACCACAATTGGCTAACCCCTTCCAAATAAATGGGCTGCATTTAAAAATAAATATTAACATCTATGCATGACTCCATGGAAGAATATTTCATGGTGTTTCTGCCCTGAGTCACAGGCTATGTATGGGGTAGCCCTGACTCCTGGAGTGGGATGGTTCCCCTCCCATGGGATTGCCCAGACTCTTGGAGGGAAGCAGCTCACCTGGTCCACACAATACAGCTGTCTTGGCTGTGCTCGTAGATTCCTCACTTGTATGTAACACTTAATGATCTTTCAGCTAAAAGTGTTTCCCATTTTCTATAGAACATGTTCCTGTGAATTTTGTGGTTACAAAATGGATAATTTTAAATGTGTTTTAAAAATTATAGTTTTAGGTTTGAAATATCACATTAGCTCTAAATCTTGACCTGAAAAATTATACCAAAGTATGTTATAAAATAATTAGGCATACTCATATTGGCTTTCTAAAGTTACAAGTAGAGTCTTCTGTTCCTTAGGAGACCTATCTACCTTACATGATCCGCAGCAAGCTGAAGTTACTGCTTCATGGGGAGGCTGACCAGTCCCTGCTGACGTTTATTGATGAAGCTGTGAACAAAGAGCTTCAGAAGGCTCTTATAGAGCTGCACTACAGTCAAGAATTGAGTCTTCTTTACATCTTACAAGATGATGTTGACAGAGCCAAATATTATATTGAAAATTGCATTCAGATTTTTATGCAGGTAATGCAGTTGCACCAGTCTGAAATGTACCATTTCTTTGATACTTTTAAAAGTCAGTAAAATCATGAATAAAAAAAATCAACAAGCAAAAATTTTCATTTACCATTTGATACAACCCATTTCCTTCTTTTCTGTTCTTCCAGTTTCTTCTACACTCTGTACTTTGTCTTAATGCGTTTTTAGTCCCTTTTTTTTCTATTTTAAAAAGTTCCATTTTTTTGTTTTTCCGTAGGTTTTTATCTTTCTTACACTGTTAAAGAACACTTGAGGGGTAGACTTTTCATCTAGATTGGCTGAATGGAAGTTGGTTGCTTTGTGACGAACATGAACTAATTTTCCCTGTTCATTTTTTACCATTGTGCCTTCTTTCCTTTTTGCTTTTATGAGAATCTTCTGATGTTTGTTTTTAAAGTCAGTGTCCTTATAGAGCCTATTAACATTTATCATTGGCTTGTATTGATCATAGGGGCATACCCATTCATTGTCTTTATTTTGTATTTTATTTATTTTTTTAAGTAGGCTCCATGCCCAGTTTGGACCCAATGTGGGGCTTGAACTCAGGATGATGAGATCAAGATCTGAGTCAAGATCAAGAGTTGGTCACTCAACCAGCTGAGCCACCCAAGCACCCCAAATTTTGAATTTGTTCAGTATACTCAAGGGGAAGATTATCAAAGAAGGAATTGGCTTCTGTAGTTGGCAGTTTTATATTATAGGACATTCTGATTTTTAAAAATTGGTGGTGAATAGAGGCAACAATGCCTAATTGTGTTGATTTTATTTACTTCTTTGAACCAAAATGTGATTAAAAACCTAACTTAAGCCATTTGTTAATTACTTCTGTGAGCTAACTATTAACTATTCTGAGACACATTTTGTAATTGATGCAGGGTAGTTGCTATATTTTATGTTTTAGAGAACTGTATTAAAATTTAAAGTAATAAATTGATTTATAAACAATGTTAAATATATTTTTTCTAGAATTACTCAAGTATTGATGTCCTCTTACACAGAAGTAGACTCACCAAATTGCAGTCTGTACAAACTATAATAGAAATTCAGGAGTTCATCAGTTTTATAAGCCGACCAGGTAATTTTTTTAACCTACCACTTTTTTCTTTTATAATTATGGAAAAGTTTTGGTATGATTTTTTTACTTAGTGAAAGTATGTGTTTCTTAACATATGGGTTAGAAAATACTTTGAGTTCATTCTACAAATACATATCTTGACATCATTGAAATAAATGTTTAAAATGGTCAAACACTATTCTAGACACCGATGATGCAAAGCCAAATAAAACGTATTGCCTAACTTGAAAAAGCTTTCAAAAGAGTGGGGTAATCCCCACACGATGTAATTCCTACTGAAGCAGAGGGAAGTCCCATGTCTGCCCTGGACTGAAGGGTGCAGGAGACTCCTGGAGGAAGGGCCTGAGTTGAGTGCGTAAAAGGCAGGGGGGCTCACAGAAGGTCTGTCTTATAGAAAGCCTGCAGTGTCCCGAATGGGCTGGAAATTCAGTGACTGGGTGCCACATACCCTGGCCTGAGGGGAGATGAAGCTGCTGGCAGTGGTGTGCAGACACTGAAGGTCTTTCTGCTGCCAGCACCTTTGGGAAGCCTCCCAGAGTCAAAGAGAAAAAGTACATCTTTGCATCAGGTATACATCTTAGTTACAAATTGGAATTTCAGCTTGTGTGATGATAATTAAAAATAAAAATGAAAGACATTCTCAGAGTACTAATAAAAATTGGTATTCATATATGTCTATGACTATCATACTCTACTTTAAATTTAGAGAGTTCTTTTTCAAGTACATATTGTTAATGACATAATTAATAATCATTCCTTAAGTGTTTTCTACTTTCCAGGACTTAAGTTAATCTCTTTTTTCTACTATTACATAGTTTTTATGACAGGCTTAGAAGATTTACATTTTTTTCTTCTCATTTTATAGAAACAGGTTAAATAACTTGCCTAACCTAATATGTGAAAGATCCTGATCTTGAACCCGGGACTGTCAATTTAAGCTTGTGTTCTTAACCATTGTTTTCCCACCAACAGAAAGAAAGAAAACTAAAGCTTTAAAAACATTAGTAATGTGAAATTTAAATTTTCTGAGAGTTATCATGAATCTCTTGAGGCCAGATTGCTTTGTTAATTATTGTCATGTAACCTCGTGCACATACCAGGGTCTGGGGCCGTATTCTGTCATTCAACACAATGATGTGTCTCCAGCTTAAATAGTCACATAAATGGCATAAACCAAGACTATAAGTAGCTCTATGCTGATTCAAATTAGATTTTGCCAACAAGAAAATTGGCTGCAGGGGCACCTGGGTGGCTCAGTGGGTTAAAGCCTCTGCCTTCAGGTCAGGTCATGATCTCAGGGTCCTGGGATCAAGCCCCGCATCGGGCTCTCTGCTCAGCAGGGAGCCTGCTTCCCACTCTCTCTCTGCCTGCCTCTCTGCCTACTTGTGATCTCTCTCTCTGTCAAATAAATAAATAAAATCTTAAAAAAAAAAAAATTGGCTGCAACCCTATGAAAAGTTTTCAGGTTTCAGTGCTTTTTAGATTTTGGAATTGTGGATGAAGGACTGTGAACCTATGCTAAATTTAAAAACTATATGTTTATTTCCCCAGTCTTACTCTATGTCCTTAAGAAATTGAGTTTTGATTGTCAAAATGTATTAGATTTACTATGGTAATTTTTTGTTCCTGTTGTGAAAGACAAAACAAAAATTTTTAAGAAATTTTTCAAGAAATTTGAATTAAGTTTCTATTTACTAATGGAAGCCCGACTTTGTAAATTGGTCTTGTCATTGAGCTGTGAATATAGTCATCTTCTAATATTTTTAGGTAATTTATCATCTCAAGCTCCCCTTAAGAGACTTCTAAAAACCTGGACAAACAGAGACCCAGATGCTAAAATGGACCCAATGAACATCTGGGATGACATCATCACAAATCGGTAAGATGTGATCTTTTTCATCTGAATATGGATTTTTTCTGAAATTGCCAGAAAGGTTTTTCTTCAAAACTGGTTTAGGAAAATGTAGGATTTGAGTCTAGTATAGTCAGCTGGCATCTTGCTGATTTCCCATGTATTCTTAGTTCTCAGAAGATTCTCCATGTCAGCAGTGTGTCATTTGTCCCAGCTTGTCCCCTGTGAGGGAATTGCAACCCACTAACATTGAATTTGTCATGTGCTGGGAGGTTGGTTATGAACATCCTTCTGGCAGTGAGAGAAGGCAGGGGAGCAGTGGGGGCAGTGGTCCATCTGCTTCTGTCTCAGGACTGAATGTTGGCTAGTGAAATTGCAGCAAAGAAAACAATGCTTAGTGATTTTTTTATTTTTCTATTATTATAAGTTGGATTTTTGATACTCCTGCCTCCCACCTCCTGACTCTGTTACATAACTGTGTGTATCACTTTACCAGGCCTGAGATGATTTTCATATGCTCAGTTTTTCCTTGCCCTGTGACAACCCTGGATAATTCATGAGGCAGATACTAACCATATATTTCAGAGACAAGGCACCAGAATCAGAGAGGTTGTGAACTGTTTTATGCAAATATACACAGTAAGTAGGACTCAGGGACTGTGTTCCTATGTGTAGTGTTCTTGCCATTATATCCTTTTTTTTTAAAGATTTATTTATTTATTTATGTATATATTAGAGAAAAAGCACAAGCGGGAGGGGCAGATGGAGAGAGAGAGAGAGAATCTGAAACAGACTCAAGCTGAGCTCGGAACCGGATGTAGGGCTCAATCTCATGACCCTGAGATCACGACCTGAGCCAGAAGCAAGAGTTGGACACCTAACCGACCACTACCCAGGCACCCCTTGCCATTATATCCCATTTCCTCTGCTGTTACAGTGATTTTTGTGGGTTTTTTTGGTTTGTTTTTGTTTTTTACTTTTTATACTTTTTATTTTTTGTACCTCTTTTTTACTATTTATTTTGAGATAAGTTCTTATCTATAGAAAAGTTGTAAGAAAAATAGAACTCACCTCTGTATCTTTTACACACATTCATTGTTTTTAAACATTTTTAACATGTTGCCACATTAGTTTTTTAATTTTTTCTCCCCACACGTACATAATTATGTTCCGAACCATTTGAATTTAAGTTACATATATATGTCTCTTTATCTCTTCACTGGTATACATTTCCTAAGAAACAGAGTATTCTCTCATACAACCTCAGTACAATAATAACTTCACTGTTTTCATTTTTAATCTACAGCCCCAATTTCAGTTTTGTCAATAGTCCCATTAATGTTCTTTAAAGCATTTTATCCCCTTCTAAGAATCCGGTCCAGAATCTCATACTTTATTTAATCAGTATGTCTTTCTGGCCTCTTAATCTGGAACACTTCCTCAGCCATCTTTCATGACATTGACACTTTAAAAGAATGTTCATCAATTTGGGTTTGTCTGTATCTTCTCAGTTATATTCAGGTGATACATCCCTAGTTAAAAGTTAAAGTATTATTCTCAGGGTATCACATCTGGAAGCACAGAGTGTCCACATGCTTTTTACTGGAGATAGTAATTTTTATTGCCTGGTTAAAATATTACCTGGTCTCTCACACGGAAAGATGATCAATATCACTCATCATCAGGGAAATACAAATCAAAACTATAATGAGATATCACCTCATACCTGTCAGAATGGCTAAAATCAACAATACAAGAAGTAACAGGTGTTGGCAAGGATATGGAGAAAGGGGAACTCTCTTGCACTGTTGGTAGAAATGCAAACTGGTGCAGTCACTGTGGAAAACAGTAAGAAGGTTTCTCAAAAAGTCAAAAATAGAAGTACTATGCAGTCCAGCAATTGGACTACTAGGTATTTACCCAAAGGATACAAAAATACTAACTTACACGCACCCCAATGTTTATAGCAGCATTATCTACAACATCCAAAGTATGGAAACAACCCAAGTGTCCATCCACTGACAAATGGATGAAGAAGATGTAATACATATATCAATGGAATATTACTCAGCCTTTAAAAGGAACAAAATCTTGCCATTTGCAATAACGTGAATAGAGCTAGAGAGTATTATATTAAGCAAAATAAGTCATTCAGAGAAAGACAAACACCATATTTATTTCACTCATATGTGAAATTTAAGAAACAAAACAAACAAGCAAAGGGGAATAGAGAGGCAAGCCAAGAAACAAATTCAGCTATAGAGAACAAGCTGATGGTTACCAGAGGGGAGGTAGGTGGGGAGAAGGGTTAAATAGGTGATGGGGATGAAGGAGTGTACTTGTGATGAGCACTGGGTGGTATATGTAAGTGTTGAATCACTGTATTATACACTTTTAATGTAACATTGTATGTTAGCCAACCGGAATGAAAATTAAAACTTTAAATACATAGATACATAAGAAAATAAAAAAGCTGGACTCAGAAAAAATACTGTCTGGTCTCTCCAGTGTATAATGCTTGGGATTTGTTGTTGTTGGTTGTTGTTGTTTTAATTTTTTTCCTGTGCAACTAATAAACAATGTGAGAGATGCTTTGAAACATGCATATATCCTGCTTCTCATAAGACTTAGCCCTTTATATTTTGTATCTGTGAACGACTCTTAGCCGAAACCAGTCTTGACAATGATAGTTGCAAGGTGATGATTTTCTAACTCCACCACTTGTTCCATATCTTAGTGTAAGGAAGAACCTTCTCTTCTCCATCTATTTATTTATTTATTTATTTGCTTAAATTTTAGTTACCAATATAGAATCATGGATTCCAATTTTATTTAATGGAATATAATCCATTACTATTCTTATTTATATCATGTTCAAATTGTCTCAGATTTGGCCAGCAGGAGCCCCTTCAAACTGATATTATAGGCACATCTTGGAAAATTATTCCATGTTTTTTCTAGAAATATTATAGTTTTAGTTCTTAGATTTAGGTCCGTGATCCAAAGATAATATTTGTAGATCGTACGAAGTGGTTAGATGATATGATGTTCATATGGTTATCTAGTTCTCTAGTCGTATTGTTCAAAAGTCTTTCCATAATTGAATTGCCTCAGCACCTTTTTTGAAAATCAATGACCATTTGTGTGTGGGTCTGTTTTTGAATGCTCTATTCTATTACTTGTTTATGTATACATTTTTTTCATGTCATATTGTCTTCATTACTATTGTTTTATGTCTTGAATCACATAGGGTGAGTACTCCAGCTTTGTTTTTCTTTATGAAAATTCCTTTGTCTGTTTTAGGTTATTTATGTTTATATATACATTTTAGAAACTGCTTGTCAATTTCTACCAAAACAAAAACACTGACGGTTTGAGATTTTATTGACTAGAGTTTGGAAATTGCCATCATAACAATATAGAGTTCTCTAATTCATGAATATATGTCTTTCTAATTAGGTTTATTTAGGTTTCTTTAAAAAAATTTTTTTTTCATTTTAAGTGTATTCTTAATTCCCTTAATCTATTTCACACACGCCCACCCACCTCCACTCTGGCAACCACCAGTATATTCTCTGTATTTAAGAGTCTGTTTTTTGTTTTTCTATGTTTCATTATTTGTTCATTTGCTTTGTTTCTTAAATTCTACATATGAATGAAATCATATGGTATTTGTCTTTCTCTGACTTATCTCACTTAGCATTATACTCTCTAGGTGCATCCATTTTGTTGCAAATGGCAAGATTTCATTCTTTTTTATGACTAATATTCCATTGTATACATACCACATCTTCTGTATCCATTCATCTATCGGTGGACACTTAGATTGCTTCTATATTTTGGCTATTATTGTAAATAATGCTGCAATAAACATAGGGGCGCAGATATCTTTTCAAATTAGTGTTTTCGTTTTCTTCAGATACCCATCAGTGAAGTTCCTGGATCCCATGGAAGCTCTATTTTTAATTTTTTGAGGAACCCCCATACTGTTTTCCACAGTGGCTGCATCAATTTACATTCCTACCAACAGTGCATGAGGGTTTCTTTTTCTCCATATCTTCACCAACACTTGTTTTTTCTTGTGTTTTTTATTTTGGTCACTGTGACAGCGTAAGGTAGTATCTCATTGTGGTTTTGACTTGCATTTCCCTGATGGTGAGCAACATTGAGCATCTTTTCATGTGTCTGTTGGCCATCTGGATGTCTTCGTTGGAAAAATGCCTATTCAGGTCCTCTGACCATTTTTAAAATCAGATTATTTGCTTTTTTAGTGTTGAGTTGTGTAAGTTCTTATATATTTTGGATATTAACTCCTTACCAGATATATCATTTGCAAGCATATTCTTCCATTCAGTAGGTTGCCTTTTTGTTTTGTCAGTGGTTTCCTTCACTGTACAGAAGTTTTTTTATTTTGATATAGTCCCAATAATTTTTTGGTTTTGTTGCCCTTGCCAGAGGAGACATCTGGAAAATTGTTTCTGTGGCTGATGTCAATGATATTACTGCCTGTTTTCTTCTAGGAGTTTTATGGTTTCAGGTCTCATAGTTAGGTCCTTAATCCATTTTCAGTTTGTTTTTGTATATGTTTAAGAAATTGAAAATAAGCAGGTCAGGAAACAACAGATGTTGGCGAGGATGCGGAGAAAGGGGAACCCTCCTACACTGTTGGTGGGAATGCAAGCTGGTGCAGCCACTCTGGAAAACAGTGTGGAGGTTCCTCAAAAAGTTGAAAATAGAGTTACCCTT
>JAPYYM010003941.1:0-10613 GCA_028534135.1 Potos flavus
GGACCCAAATTTCATCTCTGTTCTTGCTAAAGCACCTTGAAAAAGTTATTAGCTCTTTCTGTGCAAAGATAGGTCCTATGTCATATTAAAAAGTTAGTACATGAAAGCACTTAGAACAGAGTCTGGTACCTTGTAAGTTAGCCAAGAAATGTTATCAGTTGTTCTTCATTTTAATGGCTATGTGCTATGTCTATACTACAGTTGTTTCCCTACTGATGTACATTTGGATTTTCAACAAGTTTTGCTATTATCAATAATGAATAAATACTTCAATGACTGCCCCTGAATATGCTTCCTCATGTATCCACGTGTTTCTGTAGGGTAGATACAAAAAGCACAATTCCACAGACGTAGGGATTACACAGGTAAGACGTAGCAGTAATGCCAAATTGACTTCCAGTTTATATTTCTGTCCATGAATGGGAGTACCCATCTCTCCACACTCTTGCTGTCAATTAGTGTTTTAAATATTTATCCCATTAAAGAACAAGAAATAAGGGGCACCTGGGTGGCTCGGTGGGTTAAAGCCTCTGCCTTCGACTCAGGTCATGATCTCAGGGTCCTGGGATCAAGCCCCACATCAGGCTCTCTGCTCAGCAGTGAACCTGCCTCCCTCTCTCTCTCTGCCTGCCTCTCTGCCTACTTGTGATCTCTCTCCTTTCTGTCAAATAAATAAATAAAATCTTTAAAAAAAAAAAAAAGAACAAGAAATAATTTTGTTTTTTAAATTTGTTAAGTTTTCAGGGCACCTGGGTCTCTCAGTTGTTGCGTGTCCGCCTTCAGCTCAGGTCATGATGCTGGGGTCCCGAGATTGAGCCCCGCCACGGGCTCCCTGCTTGGGTGGGGGTCTGTTTCTCCCTCTCCCTCTGCCTCTGTTCCTCTCCCCTGCTCAAGCTCTCTCTCTCTCTCTCAGATAAATAAATTAAAAATCTTTAAAAAATTAAAAAAATAAATTTTCTTAAGTTTTAAATTTTAATTCCAGTATGTTTTAATTTGAGTTTCTGAAATTACTAATGAAAATAAAATCCTTTCACATGTTTATTGGTCATTGAGGTATCCTCCTGGGTGAATTCCCTCTTTGTAATCTTTGGTCATTTTTACACTGAGTTATTTGATTTGTAAAGCTTCTTTATAAGTTCTGCATGTTAATACTTGGTTTGTTATATGCAAGTATGTTTCCCCTGGTCTAGGTATTAATTTACTAAAGTCCTCCACGGAAACGTGAACCCATCCTCAACTACTCCTAGTGGGATCCCAGGAGAATTAAACCACACAGCAGCCACACTGGCCATACTCAGACCACAACTCTGATAAAGGTTGAAAGATGACATGGATGAACCAGATGCTTGGACAGAGTTCAGAAAAGAATTTGCATAGCAGACAATGTTTAGCTTCCACGAGTGCAGACCTGAGTGGTGCTCAGAGTCTCTGAACTTTGTTAATCAGATCACTTTTAGGCGTTGAGCTAGAATAGGGTTCCAGGTGAGGAGGTGGTAACCTTCAAGCCCTTGGGATGAGCACGGTGAGCCCTGCATAATCGATGTCGGAGATCAGGAATGAAAAGAAACCTCCATACAATTCTTCTAGGACCTCGTTACTCCAAGCAGCAGCATCCTCATCATGAGGAGCTGGCTAGAAATGCAGAGTCTTGGCCCCCACCCAGAACTATGGGATCAGAGTCTGCATTTGAATAAGATTCCCAGGTGATTCATGTGCGCATCGTAGTTGGAGAAACACTCTCTAAGCCTGTTTCAGAGGGCCACAACTGTCTCACCAGACAGTTTCATTTGCCATCTGTTAAGAGTTGAATTGTGGTCGCTCAGAATTCGTATGTTGAAGTCTTAACCTCTACCACACTGGAATGTGACCTTATTTGGGAACAGGATTGTTTCAGATAGAATTAGTTAAGAGGAGGTTGTACTGGAGTAAGATGGGTCCCTTATCCAATGTGACTGGAGCCCTTATAAAAGGGGGCACTTGGACCCAGACTCTCACACAGGAGGACACCATGGGAAGGTGAAGGCAGAGATCAGAGGGCTGCAGCAGAAGCCATGGGGCACCAAAGATTGCCAGCAACGCACCAAAATCTAGGAGAGGGACCGGGATCCTCCCTCACAGCCCCACTACCACCTCCATCTCAGACTTCCAGCCTCCAGAACAGTCAAACGAGAAAATCCGGTAGCTTAAGCCACCCAGTTTGTGGTAGTTGTTAGGGCAGCCTTAGTAAATGAATGTACTATTCCATAGGTGTCCAACGATGGAGGGCCTGGGCATGCGGTGCCCCAGAAAAGACCCCCTCACATCTATCTTCTTGACGATACAAAAATTTAAGGGGAATAAATAGGACACAAGATGCCACCTCCCTCTCAGGCAGCCATGGTCCCTCCATCAGCACCTCCTGCAAGTTCTTCACTTTTCGAAGGGTCAGGTGATGCCTCCAAGGCCTTCAGCAGTTGGCCTCTCGCAGGGCTCAGACCAAGGAGCACATTTAGCTTTCCGTGCCTTCAAATAGAAGTGGGAAGCCATCGGGTACAGAGAAAGGATGGCTGATGAAACAAACTCCATTATCCCTGCTTATGGGTTTCTATCCAAGTATTTTTACGAATGGGCTATTTAGAGGCAGTTTGCCCTGATGAAATTAAAAGAAAAAAATATGTTTGAAAAAAGTATCCACTTCTTCATCACCCATTAGTGACTTGGAGCAGTGAAGTCCACAATTCACAGCCTGTTTAAGCAGAGTCTGTGGCCTTTATTGAAATCATAGAGGAGAAAAATCACCATCTTCGGTTCAGGCAGTTACTTCCTGAAATGGACACTGCTTGGGAAACAAGGTACTTTGGACACTGATGACCTTTCTCTTAGGTTTATCTTTAAATATTAGAATATAAACTTTTATTTGCCCTGTATATTCTTTTAGGATTATGCCTGATTCTTTTCAGACGAGATTTTTTTTTCTAATAATAATAGCTAATGTTTATTGAGTAAAGATGCCAAACTCAGAGCTCATATTTGACACATGGATTGTCACACTTAATATTCATTACATCCATTTGAAATGGGTGATGTGGTTATCTCCATTGCACAGCCAAAGACATGGAGGCACAGAGAAGTTAATTCGGTTAACATCACTGGATTCTACCTCCAGAGTTTCTGATTCAGTTGGTCTTGGGTAGGGCTGAGAATTTGCCTTTGTTATAAATTCTCAGGTGATGCCCATGCTGCGTCTGGGGACCATATTTTGAGAATCTCTGGGCTAACAGTTAAAAGCATAGTTTCTGAAGTCACAGGGAGCTAAATTCAGTCCCAGCCTGCCACGAACCAGCTGTGGGACCTGGGGCGAGGTTTTAATCTCCCCTATAGCTTTGTTTTCTTCTGTATAAGATGGGCTGAACATTGTACCTTTTCTCTTACAATTATTGTAAGGCATGAACAAGATAATGCATATTTTAAAAATTAGCAGAAGGCCTGGTACTTATTAAGTGTTCAACAAATGCTAGCTGCCACTAATATCACCGCCACCATCAACCCACTTTTTATTCCCATACAGATGGTTTATTCTCATACCTCTGTTCTTTGAACTTTTGTATTTCTGTGTGAAAAAAAAAAATGGATCCTCATCATATCTCCTATGTCAGAGTTCATTGTGAGGATTCAATGACCTACTCCGTACAAAGAACTATGCCTCATACATGGTCAGAATTCACTATTATTAATTCCTCTTCCTGCTATCAAACATGCTTAGTACTAATTGTTCGATATGCTTTATGTCATTTAATCCTCACGGTAAACCTTCAAGCTGGAAAATGTCAGGATAATCTTATAAATGATGAAACTAAAGCATTAGAGGCTAAGTTACTTGCTCAAGACCACTTGGTGATTGAGTTGAGATTTAAACACAGATCTCTGTGACCCTATAAACACTGCCCCTATATCCCATGTCACACTCCTGCCCACCTTCATCACTCACTTCAGAATGGATTGAGCCCTCCTGGATTGGGAGTGGGAGTGCCAAGAGAGAGCAAAAGTTTTTTTGTTTTTTTTTTTCAAAAGTTTTTGATTTAGAAATGGAGGTTTGGGGGTGCCTGGGTGGCTCAGTGGGTTAAAGCCTCTGCCTTCGGCTCAGGTCATGATCTCAGGTTCCTGGGATCGAGCCCCACATCAGGCTCTCTGCTCAGCGGGTAGCCTGCTTCCCCTTCTCTCTGCCTGCCTCTCTGCCTACTTGTGATCTCTTTCTCCCTGTCAAATAAATAAATAAAATCTTTAAAAAAAAAAAAAGAAATGGAGGTTTGGAAACATAGTTTCACTTATTGGTTCATGAAATAAATCAAAGTGTGTCGCTGTGATGAACCCCATCGCTTTTTAGACAATCAAAGTGACTTGCAACTTGTAAAAATTCACTCAGAAAAAAAAAAAAACCCAACAGCCACGAGCTAGGCTCATACATATTTTCCACCTCACCAGCTGAAAAGCATTCATTTTACTCCAGGCTCTACACCTTGTTCCCTTGCTGGGTCATCGTCTATCCACACAGCCAGACATGGGAATGTTGAAATAATAGTTATAATAATTTGAAACTGTCATATGCAATGTCACAATCTTTGACTCAGATTTCCCCAAAGGAAGAGGTACGTAAGGATAATCTAGGCACCAGCTTCAAATCCACCTGAGTTAACTATGAGATGAAAATTATTTTTCTTTCTGTAATTACTGAGGTCGTCCCCAAAGATGTTTATTATTTTAAACTGGTACCAAGTGTCAAGGAGCTTTCATAGGTAGCTTTCAAGGTTATAGAGGAGGGAATCACAGGCTTGACCTAGGAGAGGAATGCCTTCCAACTGATGCGTGTGGTTAATGTTTGCAGGGAGGAGAAACCTCCAGCAGTAGAAGATCAAATTTCTATTTACCTGGAGGCGAAAAGTAATCATAAACAGGTGCTCCTGAATGTTCAGCTACGCGGTCTGACTTCTCAACCAAATACCTCCGCAACTACCTCAGGTTCCAGTGAGGAGAAGGCAATTTTAATCCACTGCTCTGTTATCTCTGGCTCCTTTTGAAAATATAAAATAAAATCTTTTCGGATAACAGAACATGTGTACAGAATGTGGTGATAGCCAGAAGTTATCCCATAGCTCTGGCCTGTGACCAGTTTGCCTGGGAGGATTTATTTTAAGCTATTCTTATCTGAATTCGTCTGGCTGCGCCAGCATGGGAGCTAATTCTCTGACAATAAGCCTGCTGGGGTGTGTTTGGGTCTCTGTTTGTTTGTTTTGATGTGTACAAAGACTGCAAAATGGATAGCGGCATCACACTCGGCTCTAAATGAGAGGCGCAGGCTGGCACAACGGGGGAGGTTGACGATATTGGGAATCTGGGTAGCGAACAAACAAGCACTTCAGGGAAAATGTAGGTAGGTGCATTCTGTCCCTGCAGGGAGACCCAGAAGTGCAGGGTCTCTTGAGATGAATAGGACGACCGGAATTCAAAATACCAGCCTGTCAAGATTCCTAGGAGGACACATCCGAAAGTCTCTGTGCAGGCTGGGAAGAGGGCGGAAACACCAAGCTCTGAGCTAGAAGGAGCCCCTAATTCAGGGCATGTCACCCCATTCCCACAGCCAGCCGAAGGGGTGTCTTTGCTCACAGCCTTCTACTGTCGCCCAGTCTTGGTGGTGGACGTTGAAACGCTCTCGGTTTCTTAACCTCTGTTCCAAACATTCCCATCTCTGCCTCACTTCACCTCAGCCACAAATCTTAACATCATCTCTCAAAACTGTGCCAGGGCCAAGACGTAACTCACTAAAATTCTCCCCATCTCCTGCCACTGGCGGTCCACAGAGCACAAAGTTTTAACTTTATTTTTCTACTCCATCACCGTCGTTCTGACCTACCCTCTCTCACTCAGCCTAGACTGTCTTGCTCCCTTGTTATTCCCCAAACCCTCTTCTTCTGGAAGCACTGTGGTCTGTCCAAGCTTAGGAGGTCAAGATATTGATACTGGGCCGATGGAGTCTACCACCCAGTCATGCTGTTTGACCACATGTGGGCCGTTAGCCTGTACCAACATATTGGTATTACTCTTGAATTGACTCTGCCAATTCCCCACAGTGCTTTGTTCCAAACTTTTGTCTCTCTCATACTCCTACTCCAGCCCCTGGCTCTTCATTAGAGAGAAATAACCTGACAACTTAGTCCGCCCGGAAGACTGAGAGCATACAATATAAGAATCCTCAGTCTTCTCCTCACCTCGAAATCACTCTACCCTCAGCTTCCCTTTGCCCTTGTTTCAGAGGAAGACATATTTCCCTTTTTTGCCAAGACTCACTCAACCTTATCCTATGACTGGCTCCTACCTTTTACAATTTTAGCTATTATTTATCTCATTTCCCATCTCTCTGTTAGGTCAAAGTCTTCTTGCCAATTCCTGTACATGCTTGGGTCTACCATACATTTAAAGAGCAAATCTTTCCTTCACCCTATCGCTGCCTTAAATAACCAACTTTCTCTGGCCCTTTTAGATATCTCAGCACATACATATTCTCTCTTTATTTATTTTTTTCTTTTTTTGCTCCTGGATTCTATTCCTCTCCCAACAACAACAGTTTGCTCAAAGATGACCAATGAAAATGGCAAACCCAATGGCTGCTGCTCACATGGTGTCTGGGATGTCCTCAGTCTTGCTTCTGTTTTTTTAACTAGTTTCTCCTCTATTTTCTAAACTTTCAGCGTGGCTTTACTCAAGGTTCTACCCTCAGTTCTCCCTTCTCTCTCTATGCTGTCGACAATTATATCTACTTTCTTGGTTCCAGATGCCATCACCATGCAAAGAACTCCTCAAATAAGCTCTACTCTCTCTCCCAAGCTCCACCTTACAATTCCAACTTTCAAGTGGATCTTAGATGAATAATACTGGTAATATTAACAGTCACAATGTATTCAGCACCTACTAAGTTCCAGACACAGTTTTAGGTTGTTCATTTAAATTCTTATTTCATGTCCACCATAACTCTACACATAGATAATATTGCACACTCCTTGCAGATGAGAATTTCAAGGCTCCAGGAGGTTAAATAACTTGCTCAAGATCATGTATTTTATGGCATAGTCATGGTACTTGGACCCTGATTCTGGAAAAAGGGTTGGGCTAAGGGTTATAGGAGTAGAACTCTCATCCTGGTTTTGGTATTGCCTGGGTCTGTGTTTTGAATGCATTTCTTAGCCTCACTGGGCCATTGTTCTCTTATCTGTAAAATGAGAGCAAAAGAGCCCACCGGTGTTACCCAACACTAAATTTCCAAATTTTTATAATTCTAAGGTTGTGCCATGTATTTTTGGCACCTCAAATTCAATAAGATTAAAACAGTTTTTTGATTACATGTGTTCAAATCTATTGTACTTCACTTGGGCTTAATTAGCTCACAATTATGGACCAGTTCCTCTATAAAGTTTCTTCCTTTGCTAGGTGTAAGATTTGCTGTGCCAAGACAATTATTGCAATAGAAATAGAAAAAAAAAAATCGGTTGTCTTTTTTTTTTTAAAGATTTTATTTATTTATTTGACAGAGAAAGCATGATCACAAGTAGGCAGAGAGGCAGACAGAGAGAGAGGGGGAAGCAGTCTCCCCGCTGAGCAGAGAGCCCAATGTGGGGCTCGATCCCGGGACCCTGAGATCATGACCTGAGCTGAAGGCAGAGGTCTTAACCCACTGAGCCACCCAGGTGCCCCACAGTTGTCATTTTTTAATAGGGCAATCACTTCTCTAACTGTAAATAGTGAGTTTGGAACATTTTAAATAAGGTGTTTTTGAAAGTGGTTCATTAGTGCTTTATAAAATGTTATTTATGATGATGGATGTTACCTAGACCCTTGTAGTAATCATTTTGTAATATATACAAATATTGAATCATTATATTGTACACCTGAAACTAACAGAATGTTATATGTCAATTATATCTAAATAAGATAACTAACTAAAATGAAATGGCATTTAAAAACAATACAATGGTTTTAAAAAATTTTACCTTTAAGTTAGTCTGTGAGATATCCTAGAAGATAAAATGATCAGTAAAAAGCACATAAAATCATGCAGAACAAATCACTTCATAATCAATCAAGACCTACTAAATCAAGTGTTTGTGATTTTTAATAAATCTACTTTTTTCTCTTCGTAAAAGTAATACAAACTTTTTTAAAAAGCATAAAAATTGCAGATAAGAAAAAGAAATCATTCATAAACCTAAATCTCAGGGACATCAACTACTAATATTCTTGTGTGTACTTGTCCAGTCTTCTTTTTTCTAAATGCTTTTTTAAAAAGTGAGATCCTACTCCAAATACTATTTTTAATTGGATTTTTATTTCTAAAGTAGATCTTGAACATCTTTCTATGATGTCATGTATTTTTTCCCTCAACCTCTTTCTTAAATGGATGCACAAGAATTTGGAGCCAGGATGTACCATAATGCATTTAACCAATCTCCTAACATTGGCTATCTAAGCTATTAAAAATTTAACTCTTCAAAACAATGTTCATTGAAAGCCATGGAAATAAGCCTTTGCACAAATCCTTGCATATTTGGGATAAATTCCTAAATATAGAATTGGAGTGTCAAAGAGTTTGCAAGTTTTAAAAATCTTTGGTATCATCGGTATCAAACTGCTTCCAAAAAAATTGCTCTTATGCATTGTCCGCCACAAGATAGGAAATTGCCTGCTTTCCTCCACTTTCACCAATAGACCAAAACAAATAAAAAACAAAAATTCTGATTAAAAGATACACACACACACACTCACACACACCAAAATCCGAACCAGAAACCATAAAAGACTGTGTTGATCACTGGAGAAATTATTCCTCTTGAGGAAAAATATTTGCTTATGATTCTATGTGAAACAGCAAGCGGACACACTACATATGATAATAGTTAATAGAGAGAAGCCTTCAACACAGGAGGCAAAAACTGGTCCACACATTCTGCTAGAATAAAGCATTTCCTAAATTGTTACAAGGCTTAGGCAAAGAAACTCTCTTGTGTCTCAACAAAACTCTTGGATTCATCACTGGAAAAATAATTCAGCAGCCCAGTTAATAGAATGAGCATCTCATCAATAATTTAGTTCTAAAGAGCCAAAAGGTTTATACTTTGATAATCTCAGCCCTCACTAAGAAGGAGACAGAATAATGGGTTTGAAAGGTTCCTAAGACTTCGGTTTGAGTCCTAATGCTGTCACTTCCTATGGCTTTGTGACCTCTATTGAGTCATGTAAAGCTCCATAGCCTCAGTTTCCATTCCAGTGAAATAAGGATGATATTACTTTGCTTTCCTCACAGAGTTGTCACAAGATGAGAAATGTGAAAAAGATATTTGCAAACAGTTGGGATTGGAGACTATAAAGTTAAATATGGTGGGATATTGAAATCCATAATCTCACATGACTAACTTAAAAAGATACCCACAAGATTTCCCAGGTCCAAAATATCAGTCACATTTTAAAATTCCAAAGTCTGAAAGGGCTATAGGGTCCATTTTTGCAAAATATTTTAATAAGTACCAAGATCAAATAAGCTTAAGTCTTTCTGCTATTGGGAAAGCCTGAATTTTTTTAATCTTGCCTTGGCAAACACACATCACAACTTGAAAAATGTGTTGGCTCAAACCCACCTGACTCTATCCCCAGACCATACAATGTCCTACTTTCTTTCAGGTGCTTGGCCTAAAACGTCTGTGTCCCTTGATGTTTGTCACTTTTATCTCCTCCCACTCTATCAAATTAACTAAGAAAAATCCTTTAATGAAGATATATATAAAGTTTTTTAAAAGTCTCATCAAGGGATGCCTGGGTGACTCAGTTGGTTAAGCATCTGCCTTTGGCTCAGCTCATGATCTTGAGGTCCTAGGACCTCCTGTATCAGACTCCCTGCTCAGTGGGGAGTCTGCTTCTCCCACCTCCATCCCCTCCTTGTATGAGCTCTCTCTCTCTCAAATAAATAAGTAAAATCTTTTTTTTTAAAGATTTTACTTATTTATTTGACAGAAAGGAGAGAGATCACAAGTAGGCAGAGGGGCAGGCAGAGAGAGAGGGGGAAGCAGGCTCCCTGCTGAGTAGAGAGCCTGATGCAGGGCTTGATCCCAGGACCCTGAGATCATGACCTGAGCCGAAGGCAGAGGCTTTAACCCACTGAGCCACCCAGGTGCCCCTAAAACCTTTTTTTTTTTTAAGTCTCATCAAAACTATAAAATTAGCCATGTAATCCCTCAAAACTCAAAGGCAAAATAAAGTTATAACTTAAATGGCTGAGTAGGTATCTTGAGGTGCTAGTTCTTATTCTGAATGATAATTTAGTATAGGACTAGTTTACTATTTCACAAAACACAGAATGAATGTCCATTATGAGTTTTCTTCTCTCATATTCAAATGAGATAATTGATGTTGGAATCACACACTTGTTGACTGAAATTGGCTAGCTCTTTCTCGTCGATTATCAGCTTTTCCTATAAATAATTGGATCTCCTGCTCACCTTGAGAACCTGAGCAAGTACATATTAGCACACCAGAAGAACTATCTTCAATAACTTCTTAGTTGTTGATACCTCTATAGTGAATGGCTGTGCTAT
>JAPYYM010003942.1:0-10613 GCA_028534135.1 Potos flavus
GAGTCAATGGACAATAGCCATTGGGTCAGTGGAGAGTAGCTATTGGTCAATGCATGATAGCTCTTGGTTAATGGAGAGTAGGTATAGAGTCAATGGACAATAGCCATTGGGTCAATGGAGAATAGCTATAGGGTCAGTGCATGACAGCTCTTGGTTAATGGAGAGTAGGTATAGAGTCAATGGACAATAGCCACTGGGTCAGTGGAGAGTAGCTATTGGTCAATGCATGATAGCTCTTGGTTAATGGAGAGTAGGTATAGAGTCAATGGACAATAGCCATTGGGTCAATGGAGAATAGCTATAGGGTCAGTGCATGATAGCTCTTGGTTAATGGAGAATACGTATAGAGTTAATGGACAATAGCGATAGGGTCAATGGGCTGGGTTTCCTCTAAGGCATCCATCCAGCTGACAGTCTGAAAAATGTCCACTTTCCTGAAGTGAGCAAAGCCTTCTCATAATACATCGGCAGTAAACCACACAGCCCTCGCTGCACACACATCTACAGGAACCCCAGTCTTCCATTTGGTTCACATGCCTGCTTGCTCACTTTCTTGCATCCATATCTGCCATGACCACCCACGAGAAGGGGGTGGAGAAGTGGAGGTAGGGAAAGATGGAAGAATGAAACGATACAAAGATTATCACAAGTGAGACGGGATAAGCTCTCATCCCATTGTCTCTGTGCCCTTGCCACGAAGAATCTTGATAATACTTTAAGATACAGAAAACATACTTTTGCTTCTGATTTTCTTAAAATAAGCAGAAGACCACACTCAGTTAAGGTTCCTCTGCTCGGGAACCTTGATCCCCCATAGGCCAAAAGCTTCATGTGATTTTTAAAGAAATGGCTGAGGCCTAGTTGTGAACTCTATAAATCTATTTCTAGCAAAGGTGGACAGCTTCCAGGGACTGGTATTGGAAATCCAAGGACTGGTTGATTAGACGAGTCACCTACCCCGGAAAGTTCAATGGGAGCTGATGGTCTGTCCCTGTTCAAAAGCCTTCCTCCATTGCCGAAAGAATGCGGCCTGGAGGGTATCATCAGTTTTCTCAAGTTCACTAGGGAAGATTAAGTATCGACAATTTAACATCCAGAGGTACCGAGCCCCATGTTATCCTTCCACCCATTGGCTCAAAGTGACCTGTCGAACAACAAAGCCAGAGGAACGAAGCTGGAGTGAAGGAAAAGTTTTCTTCAGCTCTTAGAAACCAAGCCGTTGCAATCTTAACAAGGGCATAAGTCAAGGGATCTTCAGGTTTATGCAGAACTCGGTCTGTTTGCTCTTATATGCTGTTTACTTGAGAAGATTCGTGATGGCAGAGCTCTTGAGCTCTTAGCAGGAATGTCTGAGCCTGCCGAGCCAGGGTCAGGATAGAGTTAAATGCTAACTAAGGACAGGGTCCTGGCTGAGCCCCTTTCCCCTCTGCAAATTGGTCCCGAAGACTGTCACTAGGCATGTGAGTGGGGACTAACTATTGAGAAATCATCCTTCATGGTTTCCTTGCATTCGTGCATGTCATCTGAGAGGAGGCATTCACAGATTCTGTTCTATCCTTTCAAGGATGTCTACCTACCAAATAGCTTTGGAAGATAGACTGATGTCTCCCTGCTGGGCAAAAGGCAGATCTGTTTTCTGACCAAGATAATAAAAACAATGTCTTCCTCCAAGGCAAAATTCGACAAGTTTGCCAGGAACCCCCTTTTGAGTTTGGAGTTTCCTAGGGGTTAGACACAGGCTTTCACGACCTCCAGGTTCCCTGCCCATCTACATGACCTCAGGCAGGTTCCCTTGTGTTCTTCCATTTTTCACTCCAATTTCCTCTTCTCAATGAAGCCTTCCCTGAACACCCTATTTCATACCACATCTAGCCCCTTGCCAGCATTCCTGCTCCGCCATCTTCTGTAGCTCCCAGTCTCCCACTTCTCTTCTGACTTACTACGTAATTTACTTATTTATAATGGTTATTTTTCACTATCAGTCTCTTCCAACAAGAAGGTCAGCGGCACAAGGACAGAACTCCATTTTTCTCGTTGTGTCCTCCATTCCTAAGTCAGCACCTGGTCCACAGTAGGCATCCTATAAATATTTGTTGAAACGAAAAAGATGTTTGGTGTTTCTTAACTTCATGGCTCATAAGCTGTGACGCAAACCTACTGTGTGCGCAGAGTCTCCCTGGCTCCTCTGCATCACCCCTGGGCCTTGAGGGCACAAGGGAACTGATGGGAGTGTGGCAGTCACATCAATCACCGCGCTGGGAGTGATAGCACAACTGAGTCTCTGACTTGGGAGACTCGTGTCCTCCTCCGGCACCCATAGAACTGTGGCAGATCAACCAATTAGCTTTGGAGTATGGTACAAATCCGACACCCTCTACAGATCCTGATAATGGTGAAATAGATGTGGGGATCACTAGCCCCCTCCTCCACTCCCTAGCAGGACTCATGCAGCTTTGACTTTTGGGTGTAATCTACTCACAGACTTTTTGCAATTTGATGGGAATGTTGTTGTTATTGTTGTTTTGCTTTTCTCAATCTCTCACTTTCAGAAAGGGGGAAAAGCTGGGAAAAAGTAACTTTGAGCACACGGCAAGGAGTGTCTGTTTCATCTCCCAAGACAAACTTGGCAAAGAGGGAAAGCTCTTCGTGTTCCAGAAACTTCAAGCCAACTGTAAGAAGAAAAGGCAATGTTTATTGTCACTGGCATTGTGCCTCCCCAGAGAGGGTTGTGTTCTACTTCAAAGAAATAGCCCTTCTATGCAGAGAAAAACA
This sequence comes from Potos flavus, assembly GCA_028534135.1. Lineage (NCBI taxonomy): Eukaryota > Metazoa > Chordata > Mammalia > Carnivora > Procyonidae > Potos > Potos flavus. The sequence goes on from JAPYYM010003942.1 coordinate 2,773, forward strand.
ACTGAGATATACATTCATGTGTGTAATGAAGGGAAGGTGCTCAGAAATGTCCTTGAGCCAAACTACCACAGAGGGGGTTACCTTGGCCACCTGGATATCACAGTTGGGGCGGGGGGGGGGGCAACATTTCCAACCATGCTGTGTGTGGGCACAAAATTATGTTCTAAAGAGTTAATTCAGTGTTTGCCTTAATCTATCGTTCTCTGAGTTTCCCCTAAGGGCTGAATGCCTCGGGGACCTCCTCTTGCCACTCCGTGGGGAAATATTTGGCAATTTATTAAAAAATCGCTTCCAGTTTCCAGGTCCAAAATTTTAAGTGTCTTACGAAGGTTCAAATTCTGAGATGGAGCAATAATGGCGCCAGCATGCTAGTCTAGCACTCAACCTTAGGTCGGTGGGACAAAAAGACCCTTGACCTGAGCGAAAGTACAATCTCCCATGAAACCACTGTGCCCACACTCAGTAACACACAAATGAAACACGTCCCACCCGCCACATCAGCAACCCTCCAACACCTATGTTCCCATCAAGGTGCAAGTTGCTCTGTCATTCACCAGGAAGGTATCCTGATGACAGTCCAAAGAGATGTACTTTGCACACGCAGAGCAAAGCCACAAGCCTGCTAAAGTCGTACTGCTAGCCCAATGCTACCAATTTTTCTGACTGCTTGGCCACGTGACAAGACAACATGCCTGTTCCATGGAAACTTCAACTTATCTTCTTTCATGATCCTCAGCATAGTGGACCTCGGTGAAGACATTCAGCCTAATCATGTGGCAAGAGTTAACCTTCAACATCGAGGAGATGATAATGTCATTAAGAGTAGTTAAGAGTCTTTTGTATCAAACCAAGCATAATGAAGATGCTTCCAACAAGGGTTATCATAGCAAGCAGCAAGGGGACATTCTAGTGGCAAGAGAGACAACTGGAAACCCTCCGGCTTCCATTCTTGTCAAAGACCGTTCTCAAGATACCTTTGTCTGTTTGACTCCCCCATGGGCCCATTCCACTGAACATGAAACATTTTGTGTGTTTAATGACGTTGGGCCAGAGGAGGATTTGGGGCTGGCAAGGCACGTGGTATAACAGCAAGAACATTGTGCAGAGAGGCTCAGCTCTAGCACCAATAAGCCCAGGAACTCACCATGGCATCTCATGCTTGGCCATCTGGTTTGGACATCTGCAAACAGACCTGATTGGATCAGCTCTCCAAGGCCCTTCCAGCTCAACGAGGGGATGATCCTTCCTGGTGTCAATCTCATTGGGTAAATATCCGAGTGCCTCGGAAGTGTGTGTGAGAGGTGAGGGCTGCACTACATTCATTTTTTTTTTTTTTTTTAATTCCTACATCCAGTCCAGGCATCAGCCAAAACTGGTAAATGTTTTTAAATGATGCTTATGCAGTGAATGTAGGTGTGCAGATGTTTTGTAGAACGCAAAAAGGATGCTCCAAATATGCATAAGCACAGGGTATAAGAGAGATTTTAACCTTTTTAATAAACTCTTAAATTCAGCTAATCACTGTGTGTGTGCTCTTTATCCTGAGGGGAGGGGAAAGTAAAGAAACCTGAGTCTGACTTCTTGGTCACGTGACAGGAGAACATGCCTGTTTCATTGAAACTTCCACTTTTGAAGGTTTCAGGTAATAGAGACTTCACTGCATGTTGCGTAAAATCTCACATACTAGTATTAAAGAGATTGACCTTCCCTCAGGCCCTTTGAAATAAAAACTTCTTTTTAGGTAGGCTCTATCCAAACATTACATTCAACAGATCTCTAAGTTTGTGCTGGTAACCCTTGTGAGAGTCACAGAAAATTGATTTTTGTTGTCGTTGCCACCGCTGGTAGCAAGACTGGTGTTTGTCCTTGGTGGGCGCTGCCCACATTTGCCAGGACATCACACTTCCCACTCTTGGAAATGTAAACCAGCGTTCTGCAGCTGAGGCTCCTAGGAGGCCAGCGCGTCTGATGCTATCCCAGTTCCACCGGGGTCAGACGAAACTGTCAAGACGTTCTCCAAACCACCATCCCATCTCCTGCCCTCACTTTCAGCAGATAGCAACCAATAAAACGTCTTCCTTTTTCTGCATACACCCCCAAACTCTTCTGAGCCTACACCTTTTCTTATTCTTGCCTTCCCAGGGCCATAGAAAAAGTGGCCCCTTCTTACCCACAGTTCATCTGTCCATTTGTAGTCTGGAACTCAACTCCTCCCACCTTTATAAGACCCACACTCCCCTGCTCACTCCTATCTCCTCTCATAGTCGCATGTAAAGATATCCAACTCTTTCACATCGAGAAAAAAGTAATCTCTCCATCCAGCCTCCACTCACTGTGGGCATTGTCCTGGTTCCACTCTCCTTCACAGTGAAGCATCTTGAAGAAGTGGACACCATGGTCACATACCCTCACCACCTTTCTCCCATCGACTCTGTCCCCTGAAGTTGACCTCCTAAAGGACACAGAGGAATTCCTTGTGGTCTGATTCCACGACCCCCTCAGTTTGGTCAACCTCTTCTGCAGCACTGGAGAAATTGTCTTCTTCCGGGTTTCTGGTTCTTCTGCTCTTTGGGATAATTCTTTTTTTTTTTTTAAGATTTTTTATTTATTTGTTTGACAGAGAGGAGAGAGATCACAAGTAGGCGGGGGGGGGAGGGGGAAGCAGGCTCCCTGCTGAGCAGAGAGCCTGATGTGGGGCTCGATCCCAAGACCCTGAGATCATGAGCTGAGCCGAAAGCAGAGGTTTTAACCCACTGAGCCACCCAGGCGCCCCTGGGATAATTCTTTTCGATTTCATTGATAAGGTTCTCATTCTCCAAAGCTCCTTTCAAATGTGTATTTTCCCAGATGTCCCCCCTCACTCTTGTGCATTTATTTCTCAATCTGGACAATTTTAGTGTCCCAGCGGCAATCATAGCTTTAATTATGATCTGCCTTCTGCTGATTCCTAATTTATATCTCCAGCTTGAACTTCTGCCCTGAGCTATCAGTCACATCCAACAGCCTCTTGGACATCTCCATTTGGATGTCCCATGCAAAGCGCAAATGCAGCCAACGAACACTGATGACCGTGTATGATCTCATTGCTCTTGGCTCCCCTCTTCCTGAGTCCCCATCCCAGTGATGGCTTTACCATCCAATCCAGGACTCTCCTTCACCTCCATAGTCACTAACCACGTCTCTTATCCTCTCACACTTTTCCCCATGCTTCTTCATCTCTCCACAACTGCTCTGGCTCAAGTCCTTCTTCACATGGATTATTGCAATGACTTCCTGGAATAGGTCTTGTTATCTCCAATATTATACACTTTCCAATCTCATTCTCTACACCAGTGCCATACTAGTCTTCCTACCATGCAATTCTCACTGGGTAATTTATTGCTTAATAATTGTCATTATTTTTTATTGCCTTAAGTAAACTATGCAAGCTCTTCAGTATGACATATTATGAGACCATTCATGATCTGGTTCTCATCTAGTGCATTCTGTCTAAACTAGACTACTCTTTCATCTCTATCAACACCACTTTATCCTCCATCATCCCTTCCACATGCACAGACACTCGATGTTTCTGTCAGTTTCTTCAGTATTTGTACCTAGTCTCTCATCCTCGTGACTTTACACATGCCTGTTCATCTACCTGGAACATCATATACCCTATCCCACTTGTCCAGATAATCCTCACCCATCTTTCTGAGCTCAGCTCAGAGGTCACCTCCTGGGGCATAATTGTCCTTCTCCCTTCTCATACCCTTAAACCCAAGAAAGAGACTTAGGCTCAGTGACCCTGGAATTGCAGGGTAAGTTATGGCACTTACTGCTCTGAATTATGACAGTTTGCTTAGGATCTGCCACTGCTAGCCATGAACTGCAGGTCTGTAGAAGACATTGTCTGCCCTTCATCTAGAACTCCTCACGTCTTTTTTACTCAGTTCCTCTGTGCCCATCCTCTGGCTCCAAGTGTCTGTACATGTGACTCTTTTTGGAAGAACTCCCTTTGGCCGAAGGAGCCACTTTTTACATACAAGTAAATAGAGCAGGAGGTGCCTGGGAGCTTATGACTCCTGGATGAAGAGGCCTTACCAGCGACCAACTGGCACAGGGTGTGGAATCCAAGATGCCTTGCCTATGAGCAGGGTAACCACCCTATTAGGCTATACCTTACTTTTCAGTCCTCCCTGAGACACAAGTCTGAGCCCAGGACTTTGACATCATCTCCTGTTCGACATCTTCCTTATTCTTCTCCGGCTTGGAAAAAGCAGCAATCCCCCAGTACCAAGGCCCACACATCAGAGAGCTCGTGGAGTAACAAACGTACCGTGATGGGGTCCCATATAACAAAATGTTGTCTAGAACAAAGAGACCACGTAGGGCAAATGAAGTGTGACGTTAGGCACATGATGATGGGTCTACTGGCCCTATATGTCTATAAGTAACCGTAGAGCATGATAAGGGTACCTCGAAGACGTAGTCAAGATGCTAGAATGGAGACGACACCCCGTGAAGTTGGGGTACTGTGGTCCCCCAGAATGCAACGCATGTCTTAAACCAACAGCCACTCTAGGGTACTAAGTCCCCAGTGGTAGAGTATGCAGATCCAGAAACCAAAGTTTGAAAGCAGGGGTGACATTAACCGACCATCACCTACAACAAGTCGCAAGGAAATTTGTGATTTCATCCCCACAATTTTAGGTTCTATAGGTCTAGAGGCTCACCCGCCAGAGGAGAGCTGTTTCCAGCAGGAGACACAGGAAAAGTCACATTAAACTTAAAGCTGCAGCTGCTGCCCAGTCATGTTGGGTTCTCTCTAACAGCAGATCAGCAGGCAAATAAGGGTATTACCATCCTGGCAGGAGCACTTGACCTTGATCACCATGAGAAAGTAGGGTCTCCGCATCCTGGGTGCCGAAAGGAATATATTTACCATGCAGTTGATTCACTGGGGTATCTCTTGGTGTTCCCGTGCCCATTTTTAACTGTGCGTGGGCGGCCATGACAACACTAGCCATAAATAGGCATAGTCATCTCTCAGGGATGAGGGTCTTGATGACTTCGCTAAACAAGCCACCCAGGCCAGCAGAAGTGATTACCAATGGTGAAGTTTATCTAAAATAGATGCCGGAGGAAAGAGATAACGAACATCGGATACTGCTTTGGGACCAAGTATAGCAGCAAAGGGCTCCATTTTGTCCCACTAACTCTCCTCTTCTATGGTTTTCCACAGAGATTGAACTCAACCCCAATCTTGAAGAAACCACTCCAGCCATTACATGGTAATGTAAGAAGGAAGTAAATCTAGACGGAATATGGGCTGGAGTGTATGAACCTCTTGGTGCCCCACCCAGATTCTTCGAATATCTTCTTAATCTTTCCAAGCGGCCACACACCAGCTTTGGTGGGCTGCTCTCCTAGAGGGGGCCCCGACAACTGCCATCAGTGCACTGCTCTTGAGCTACCGGGATTCCCTTTCCTACAAACACGGAGCCAACATGCCTGGGAGCTACCGTCCCTGGAGAGAGCTTACCCAGCGGCTGATGAGCACAGGAATGTGGAAGCCCAGCAACCTTGCTTCCATATGGAACAAAATCCAAACTGCAGCTTATGCTTCAGAACATGAGACCAGCTTAAAGCTGGGTCTTGGCCAGATAGCACATTCTTGCTTCTTCTCTCTTCCAGCTTCCCTCCCCCATTCCTCTTTTGCTTTCCCCTGCTTATTGCAAGCATTGTAGCCTTGCAATAAATTATTTGCAAATAAATTCACATCTCAAGTTCTATTTCTAAGGAGGCATACCTAATGTCAGGTCTCCCACTTTGCTCTACCCCCTGTACCTATCCTAGTGCCTGGTATGTATTACATGTTCAATAAATATTGGGCGATAAAGACATAATTGAATAAGTAGCATCACAAATGTTAAGATCTTTTTTTTTCATTATTTTCATTAGAGAACATTATATTATTATTAATCTTATTATGATTTTTCCTGGAAGAAAAATCTGATTTATTTCTGACCTTCTCCATGTATGATGTGAGTGAATCTTGGCCAAAAGTAAGGGACAAAGCATAAGACCAAATTCTCTTTGTTTTGTTTTTTCTTTTCTTTTTTTAATTGAATAGATTTTACACGTAACATTGTGCAAATGTAAGGCGTACAGCATGTGATACATTTATATTGTACATTTGATGCTTCACATTGCCATTGTCATGATATTTGTCACATTATGTACTTATAATACAATATTACTGTCTATATTCAGTATACTGTGCATTAGTTGTCTATGGCTTATTGAGTACCTGTTACAAGTTTGTACTCTTCAAGGCCATCAGTCTCAACCCCTCACCTTCCATCCCCTAGTAGCCACCATATTTACTCTCTGTTTGAATTGTAAAATGCTCTTCTGCATTCTTGCGGCGACAGAAGCCAGCTTTGGTGAGTCTGCTCCGAAGCTGACCTATTAGCCTGGAAAGGCATATGGAAACCAACATGGGAGACCACTGACGTTGTCTCCAATAAAAAGTGTGGTGGAAGCTTGTTCTGGGTTAACCTTCCCTCCCAGGCCTTCTTACCAATGAAGAACTGGCTGGACACTATTAGAGCAGGGACTCTGCAAAGGACATTTTCGTCTGGATTGACAGGCTTGGGAAACAGGTGAATCTGTCAGGGCTTTGAGGTCAAGGAGGGAAAGTCATTGGTTTCTTCGGCAGGGTTGGACTCAGCCAGGAAGCTTCCAATTTTATCTTTTGTCTTTTATCTTTGACCACAAAATCCTTTCCAGGTTTATAACCTAATGAGGATTAACATTTGGTCCAGCGGTAAAGGTTTTCAAAGATAGAAGATGAGATATTTCACGTGTTGAAATTCATGTAGAACCTTTAACACCATTTCCAGAAATCTGAGTTTGGTTTTCTTTCAAGGCTTTTTTTGTGATACCCCACTCTGTGGCTGATTCATCCTCCCAGCTCCCTGCTAAGAGGAACCCAATGTTGCTAACACATGGGGCGAGAGATTGTTGACTTGAGTTGAGCACAGTATTTTAAAAGAGGGCCAAAAAAAGATATTTCACACAAAGTTCATATGAGCTAGTCTTTGGACCAAAAATAATAAATATAGGAGAATAGGCTTCATTAGAACCTGCCCCATTATACAGATGGAAACCACTGAACCCTGGACATTAGGGTCTTTTCATCAAGCAATTCATTTTGAGACTTAATGAAATAGCTCAAAGAAGTCTTACTTTTCTTTAGGTCATTTCAAAAACTTTTGCACTGACTTGCCCACGTACACTAACCGTGCTGGAATCTTAAAACATAGTGATTAAGAGGTGGGTATTGGGGCGCCTGTGTGGCTCAGTGGGTTAAAACCTCTGCCTTTGGCTCAGGTCACGATCTCAGGGTCCTGGCATCAAGCCCCGCATCAGGCTCTCTGCTCAGCAGGGAGCCTCCTTCCTCCTCTCTCTCTGCCTGCCTCTCTGCCTACTTGTGATCTCTCTCTCTCTGTCAAATAAATGAAGAAAATCTTAAAAAAAAAAAAAAAGAGGAGAGTATTAAAGAGGGCACGTATTGCATGGAGCACTGAGTGTGGTGCATAAACAATGAATCTTGGAACAGTGAAAAAATAAAATTAAATTAGAAAAAAAGAGTATGAGATCTGCAGTGAGACTACTGGATTCAATTCTGGGCTCTACCAGGGATAAGCTTGTAACTTTTAGGCGGTTACTTTCTGTGTTTGAATTTCATTATATATAAAGCGTGAGAAATAATACTAACTTCTTTCAGGGATGTTGTGAGTATGGAATGAATTGATGCATGTAAAAAGCTCAGAACAACTGTTTGGCACATATAG
>JAPYYM010003943.1:0-10613 GCA_028534135.1 Potos flavus
ACAAGATGTCATTTTTTGATGGCTGAGTAATATTCCATTGTATGTGTATGTGTACATATATGTATGTGTATGTATGTATAAATGTATGTATTTGTGTGTGTATATATATATACACACACACACCACATCTTCTTTATGCATTCATCTCTCGATGGACATCTGGACTCTTTCCATAGTTTGGCTATTGTGGACATTGCTGCTATAAACATTGGGGTGCAGGTGCCCCTTCAGATCACATTTGTTTCTTTAGGGTAAATCCCTAGTAGTGCAATTGCTGGGTTGTAGGGTAGCTCTATTTTCAACTTTTTGAGGAACTTCCATATTGTTTTCCAGAGTGGCTGTACCAGCTCGCATTCCCACCAACAGTGTAGGAGGGTTCCCCTTTCTCTGCATCCTTGCCAACATCTGTCGTTTTCTGACTTGTTAATTTTAGCCATTCTGACTGGTGTGAACTGATACCTCATTGTGGTTTTGATTTGTATTTCCCTGATGCCGAATGATGTTGAGCATTTTTTCATGTGCCTGTTGGCCATTTGTATGTCTTCTTTGGAGAAATGTCTTTTCTTGTCTTCTGCCCATTTCTTGCTTAGATTATTTGTTCTTTTGGTGTTGAGTTTGATAAGTTCTTTATAGATTTTGGATACTAGCCCTTTATATGATATGTCATTTGCAAATATGTTCTCCTATTCTGTTGGTTGTCTTTCGATTTTGTTGACTGTTTCCTTTGTGTGCAGAAGCAGTCGTGGTTTTAATTTGCATTTCCTTAATGTAAATGGTGTTGAACATGTTGTTATGCCCCTATGTCCCATCTCTATTCTAGTAGGTGAAATGTTGGGTTTTTGCCCATTTTTCTAGTTGGGTTGTCTTTTTTTTTTTTTTTTTTTTAAAGCTGTTAAGGTTTGCAACATCTTTATGTGTGTTAGATACAAGTCTTTTATTGGATATGAGGGTTGCAAAATTTTCTTCCAGCCTATAGCTGAATGAGAGAGAGGGGCCCATCATTGCTGCTGAATGGAAAAGTCCAGTTTCCCTGTGTGGTCTCCACTGATACCATAGGAAAGGGTAGCTCCTTACCAGCCATCACGGGTAAAAATAGGTCCTGGGCCCCTGCTTGGCCATCTCTAATACCTTGGCTTGGATGTTGGGGTATCTTGTAATAATTTAGCAAAGATAAAGGTTTAGGCCCCTCATTTAGCCTTTGTTGATATGAGAAAAGCAGGTTTGGTTTTTTTGTTTTTGTTTTTTTTCCTGTGGTGTTTGGCTGGAATAGAGCAGTTACGGTCTGAAAGTTTTCTGTCTTGCTAGACTTCACTTTTACTGTTTTTTATAGCTAAAGAGAGTGGGTTTTTATTAGAGACTTTGTCTATGCCCTTTTTTCCTGTGTTTCTGGCTTCTTTAGCTCCCAAATCTGGAATATATGAGTTAAAAAGAAAACCCAGGGATTTCACTACCATGTCATTCCTCCAGTCCCAAAATCCCTAGCCCGCCTGCCTTCTCTCCATCTTTTGGATAATTCTTACGCTTGTTTTATATATAATGTCTAGGACTTTTAGCTATACTTATCAGACAAATAGAAAGTACAACTATTCCATTACATCAGAAGTGACAGCATAATTTTAGGTATTTTTATTTGAAATCAGATGTGGCTGTTATCATCAAATAGGATACCAGGTAATGACTTCATAGGTAAAACAGAAATCTCAAAGAAGTTTTATATTTATGGTACCTTTAGGTTCTGATCCAATACCCCAGAAAGAAGTACTCATTCTTTTTCCCATTCTTAGGAATAGTCCTTTCCTTATTCTTACTGGTATAATATTAGGGTATAGGCCAAGCTTCTATAACAAAGAGACCCCAAAATGCAATGGCTCACATATGGTAGAATTTTATTTTCCTTTTTTATAGTAGTCTAGGATAGGAAGAGGAGCTCTGTTCCTTGAAGTTATCCAAAGACCCAAGCAGGCTTGGCAGCTAAGCCATTTTTACACATGGCTTCTGAGATTGTTCTAGATATTACCATTTTCAGCTGGCAAGAGTAATGATGATGGTAGTGATGGTGGTAGTAGGGGAACATGGAGGTCAAGAATTTAATTTTCTAAGGACAGGAAGCAGAAGTTACACTTACTGCTTTTGCTCGTATACCATTGGCCTACACCTAGTCATATGGTCACACCTAGGTACAAAGGAACCTGGAAAAGTCTCCAGCTTTGTAGCCATGTGACCAGCAAAAGTTAGGGTAAGGGACCTCTGTTACTAAAAGCAAAATGGCGAGAATACTGGGGGATCAAAGTAGTCTTTACTTTTGTTAGTTTAGTGAAATATTTTTAGAAGAAATTAACTGTGTGGTCTTAGTTATCATGAACCATTTTATCCTATAGTTAACTGTCCTTTTTGTTATGTTCTTACCTGTTTAATTGTAAAAGATCAGCAGGACCTTTGTGGTCAAATCTTAGCCTGGATTATATAACTGGTTTTTATGTAACTATTTGGACTACAAGTAAGAACTTGTTTATATCTTCTAGGGTTTACGGAGTCCACGAGGAATAGGATGCAAGCCAGAAGCTGTGTGTAGTCACATTATTATTGAGAGCCATGAAAAAGGATGTTTCAGGACTCTAACTGCTGAACAACCACAATTGGATAGTCACCCTTGTGTTTTCAGATCTGCTGACCCCTCAGAAATGATCAGAGGACAACGGAGTCCATCATCATGGAGAACCAGACACATCGACCTTTCCAAATCACTAGACCAGAATAACTCTCATTTCAAAGTTTGGAATTCCTTGCAGTTACGAAGTCATTCCCCATTTCAAAACTTTACAGCTGATGACTTCAGAATTAGCCAGGGTCTTCGAATGCCATTCCATGAAAAGATAGACCCTTGGCTGTCAGAATTAGTAGAACCTGCTTGTGTGCCACCTGAAGAAATGGATTGTCATTCTTCATCACAAATGCTGCCCCCAGAATCCTTGAAAAAGTTTACTACTTCCATCACTTTTTCATCTCACCGACATTCTAAATGCTTTTCAGATTCCTCTGTTCTTAAGGTTGGTGTTACTGAAGGTAGCCAGTGTACTGGAGCATCTGTGGGGGTATTTAATTCTCATTTCACCGAAGAGCAAAATCCTCCCAGAGATCTAGAACAGAGAACCTCTTCCCCTTCGTCATTTAAAATTGTTAGTCATTCACCAGATAAAGCTGTGACTATCTTAGCAGAAAGTGGTAGGCAAAGCCAAAAACTATCTGTTGAACATTCTCAGCAAGAAGAAAAACTCTTAGAAAGATCAGATTTTAGAGACAGTGATTCTGAGCCCAGTACCAGTGCAAAGGGTAGCAATGTCAAGGAAGTTCATTTTTCTGATAACCATACCTTCATTAGCATGAGCAGACCAAGTTCCACACTAGGAGTAAAAGAGAAGAATGTAACTATAACTCCAGATCTTGCTTCGCACATTATTCTTGAACAACGAGAGCTCTTTGAACCAAGCAAAGCCCCACATGCAGATCACCATGTGAGAAAACACCATTCTTCCCCTCCTCAACATCAGGATTACGTAGCTCCAAACCTTCCTTGTCGCATTTTTCTTGAAAAACGAGAACTCTTTGAACAAAGCAAAGCCCCACATTTAGATCATCAGATGAGAGAAAACCACTGTCTCTTTCCTCAAAGTCAGGATTATATAGCTTCAGACCTTCCTTCTTCCATTTTTCTTGAACAACGTCAGCTCTTTGAACAAAGCAAAACCCCAGATGTAGATCACGTGGGAAAATACCATTCCCCTCTTCCTCAAGGTCAGGATTATGTAGTAGAAAAGAATAACCAGCATAAGTTTAAATCATACATTTCCAATATGATAAATGTTGAAGCCAAGTTTGATAATGTGGTGTCCCAGTCAGCCCCAAATCAGTGTACATTAGTAACAACTGCATCTACTCCACCCTCAAATAGAAAAGCACTTTCTTGTGTTCGTATAACTCTTTATCCCAAGACTCCTTCCAAGTTGGATAGTGGAACCTTAGATAAAAGATTTCACTCATTGGATCCTGCTTCTAAAACAAGGATGAATAGTGAGTTTAACTCTGACCTACAAGCTGTATCTTCAAGATCATTGGAACCAACCTCCAAATTATTGACCGGTAAACCTGTAGCACAGAATCAACAATCTTTAGGTTTTCTAGGACCTAAATCTTCACCGGACTTCCAAGTTGTACAGTCTCCTCTTCCAGATAGTAATATTATTTCTCAGGACTTGAAAACCATACTTTTTCAGAATAGCCAGATAGTAACCTCAAGGCAAACACAAGTGAACATTTCAGATTTGGAAGGATATTCCAGTCCAGAAGGGACTCCGGTATCTGCAGATCGGTGAGTCTCAATGTGATGACAAGCAAGCTGATGGAATTTGTGATAAAGGGTTTTAAATACTTAAGCAAATGTAAGTTCTGGGGGAAAGGCAGTACAGTTTTTCTTAGGGGAGGTTTTATCTGACCAGTCTTCTAGAAGTCTTTCAAGACATAAATGCCTAGGTAAGAGAGAATGTCTGAAAGTACTGTATTTATAATTTCAGAGGGCTTTTGACAAGACTTGGCATTGAGTATTTCAAAACATCGAATTACTTTGGGAAGAGTCTTTGATCATCCCATGGTACAATTTACTAATTGTTTATTGTATTGGAAATATGCTGAACACCAGGCTTTGGGATGTGTGCATGTGCTCACTCTCTTGCTTGTTTGAGCATGTTCTCTCTCTCCCCCTTCTCTCTTAGTTTCCATTTCATGATTCTCCTCAAATATTTAGGATTTATAATGAAAAAAAGGTCACTTTCCAGTAGAGAATCCTGGCAGACATCACTTTAGCCAAGTTATCAAGGCTAACATCACTGGTAATGAATGTCAGTATAATATTCTCTCTGATGCGATGCCCCACTTTACAGTGTATTACAGGAAAGATAATCCAGGTCAGGACTAAATGCATTCGGTTTATACTATTCAGACTAATTTTAAGACTATCATTAATTCAGTTTTACATTTTGAGTCCTTTAAAATACAACTAAACAGAATTACCCTGTGCGTTTCACGTTCCACCTTATAGTTGAGAAGGCAGCATGTCGTAGTGAAGAGCCCTGGGCTTGGAAAGAAGGAAGGGAAAAAAATGTTTATTTAGCATCCGCATGTGGTAGTCATGGCAGTGAGGAACTTATATATGTTATCTCATTTAATGCTTATGATAACTCTATGAGGTACGTTTTTTACTCTCTGGGAAACCAAGACATTGATATTGCTACTTTGTCAGCAGACAGCATTGTCTCACATAATGCTGGGTTTTGTTTTGTTTTCTTTTTAAGATTTATTTATTTATATTTTTGAGGGTGGGGAGGGGCCAGGGGACAGGAAGAGAAAATCTTAAGCAGGCTCCCTGCTGAGTGTAGAGCGTGACAGGGGCTCAATCTCACACCCTGAGATCATGAGCTGAGCCGAAACCAAGAGTCAGATGCTCAACCAACTGAGCCATCCAGGTGCCCCTACACATACTGCTGTTTGTAAGCAACAGAATAGGCATTCTAGTGCAGTCTGTTTAAAGCAAGAGGTTGTTCACTGCATGGTAGTGTCTCCCCGAATCTTGAACCCTGCTTTCAGCTCCTCTATCAGCTATCCTCCTGGACAAGTTATTTAATATCTTTGGTACTCATATGCGGATGATGGTGGGAGGAAAGGCTTGAAAAGCTGCTGCAAGGTCTCTTATAGCTCTAAAACTTAGTGATTTAGAATTGGATTAGGCCTAAAAAACAGGGTCAGTCTCTGCTTTCAGTGTTATAGTACTGAATTAGAGTTGAAGTCCTTGAATGAGAAGAAAATAATAGATAACTATAAATATGAACTAATAATAACTATAATACCATAACTAATAATAACTATAATACCATTATATAGCTATAATACCATTTGTCTAGAATGTACTAAATGCCATCTTTTATAGTAGATGCAGATAGCATTTTATACTTAATATAATCATCAGAATTTTAAAATCCTAATACTTAGAGAAATTAAATGTTTGACCCAACATCACATGGCTATTATTAAGTGTTAAGAGGTGGCATTTGTCTGACTCCAGAGTCCATAGTAATTCAAAAGATACCTGGGTGGCTCAGTCTGTTAAGCGTCTGCTTTCAGCTTTGGTCATGACCCCAGAGTCCCAGAATCGAGCCTTGAGTTGGACTCCCTGCTCAGCAGGGAGTCTGCTTCTTTCTCTGACCCTCCACCCTCTTGTGCTCTCTCTCAAATACATAAATAAAATCTTTAAAAAATAAAAAAGTAATTCAAACTATATACACACACACTAATCTGTATACATATGTGTGTGTATATATGTGAATAAAATGTGTAAGTATGTATGTATGTATTTTTAAACTTTTTAATTTTGAGATTTTAAATTTACAGAGATGTTACAAAAATAGTAGGAAGAGTTCTTGTATTAATTATTTATCGCTGTGTAACATATTACTCTAAAATGTAGCAACTTAAAACAGTATTATCCCAATGTTAATATGGGTTTCTGTGAGTCAGAAATCTAGTTGAGGCTTAGCTGGGTGCTTTGGGCTCAGGGTCTTGTAACAGGCTGCAAACAAGGTATTGCCTGCAGCTGTAGTCCCATATCAAGGCTTGATTGAGGATATGCTTCCAGGCTGTTCACATGGCAATTGGCCAGAGACATCATTCCCTTCCTTCCATAAGGCAGCTCAAATATGACAGCTAAATGTCCCTCAGAGTGAGCATGTGAGAATAAGGAAGGATACCCAAGACAATGTAACCTAACCTTCTAAGTGAATCTCACCACTTCTGCCACTTTCTCTTCAGTAGAAATGAATCACTGTTTCCTCAAGGATTAGGGGTTACACAAGGGTGTAAATACCAGGAATCAGAGATCATTGGGGAATATCTTAGATATTGCCAGTATGTCCTTTAACAAAGATTCCTCTATGTTAACATCTTACCATAACATCATAACCATAAAGCATTTACCAAAACTAAGAAACTATCCTTCATATAAAATTATAACTAAAATATAGACTGATTTGGATTTGGATTTCACCTGATTTTTCCACAATTGAACATTTTTTGCTTCAGATCCAACCCAAGATCCCACCAAGATTCCACCTTGTGTTACAGTTGTCATGTCTACTTTATTTCCTCCAATCGGTGGCTGTCCTTGTTTTTATGACATTGACACCTTGAAGAGAAATGATTAGTTATTTTGGAGGAAGTTTATAATTTAGTTTTGCCTGATGTCTCAGGAGTATATTGAGGTTATGCATTTTCTTTTCTTTTCTTTTTTTTTAAATTTAATTTTTTACTAACATACAATGTATTATTTGCCCCAGGGTACATGTCTGTGAATCTTCTTTCCTTTTTTTTTTAGGATTTATTTATTTATTTATTTTTATTATTAACATATAATGTATTATTTGTTTCAGGGGTACAGGTCTGTGATTCATAGGTCTTACACAATTCACAGCGCTTTCAATGCATCTCATTAGGGAGCAGCACATTAAGTTGATATGCATTACTGGTGATGTTAACCTTGATCACTTGGCTACAGTGGTGTCTACCAAGATTCTCCACTGTACAGTTACTGTTTTTCCTTTGTAAATACTAGGTATTTGAGGGAGAAACTGGTAGACTATGTAAACATCCTGTTTCTGCTTAAACTTTGATCACTAATTTTAGCATCCATCACTGGATCTTGCCTGTAGCAATTATTACTCTGGTATTCTAATGGAGTTTTTATATTGCTTTCATTCCTATTAAGTGGAATTTTTCTGTAAGCAAGAGCTGTTGTTCCTCTCCATTTATTTATTCCTTTATTCATGTACATCAGTATGGATTCCTGGGCATTTATTTCATTCTTTGGATTATAATCTAATACTACTCAAATTATTACAATTTTAGCTATTGAGAACACTTTCATGTTGGCTATTGTACCCTGCACTAGCCCCTTCGCCGCCCCCATCAACCATTTCTCCCAAGAACCCTTGTTTCCTGTTCCCCTCCCTCCCTTCCTACCTCCCTTCCTTCCTTTTTTCCTTCCTTCTTTTACCTTTCCTTTCCTTTCATTTTTCTTTCTCGAAAAAAGGATTTATTTATATTTTTTTCTAGCTTTTTTGAGATATAATTAACATAAAACATTGTGTAAGTTTATTAAGGTTTGTAGCGTGTTGATTTGATACACTTATATATTGCAAAATAATTACCACCATAGCATTAGCTAATACCTCTGCCCTGTCACATAATTACCTTTACTTTTTGTGGTGAAAACATTTAAGATTTTCTCTTTTAACAACTTTCAAGTGTATGATATTATTGTTAGCTAGCATTATAATGCTGTGCATAGATCCCCAGAACATCTTCATCTTCTAGTTGGAAGTTCATACCCTTTGACCACAATCTTCCCATTTCTCTCACCCTCCAGTCCCTGATAACTACCCTTCTATTCTCTGTTTCCATGAGTTTGGCTGTTTTAGATTCCACGTATATACCATATAGTTTCTTTCTTTCTCTGTCTGACTTTTTTCACTTAGCATAGTGCCCTTAAGGTCCATCTATGTTGTTGCAAATGACAGGATTTCCTTCTTTCTAATGGCTGAATAATATAATATTATAAATAATATATACAAGTGGATAATATTATATATATTATATATATAGATATGTATAAACATCACATCTTTATCCCTTCGTGTATTGATGGACCCTTAGATTGTTTCCAGATCTTGGCTATTATGAATTAATGACTTGGGAGTGTAGATCTCTCTTCAATACCCTGTTTTTATTTCCTTTGAATATATATTCCACAAATGAGATTGCTGGCTCATATGGTAGTTCTGTTTTAAGTTTTTGAATAATCTCCATACTGTTTTCCATAGTGGCTGTATCAATTACATTCCCACCAACCAGTAGTGCACAAGGGTTGCCTTCACTCTGTATCCTCACCAACATTTATCTCTTGACTTTTTTTTTTTAAGATTTTATTTGTTTATTTGAGAGAGAGCATGAGCTGTGGGGAAGGGCAGAGGGAGAGGGAAAAGCAGACTCCCCACGGAGCAGGGAGCCCTATGTGGAACTCAGTCCCAGGACTCTGGGATCATGACCTGAGGTGAAGGCAGATGCTTAACTGACTGAGCCACCCAGGCGCCCCTGTCTCTTGTCTTTTTGATAATGGCCATTCTAACAGATGTCAGGGGATAGAGCTCATGGTTTTCATGGAGCTAGAGGTTTGCATTTCCCTGATAATTAGTGATGTTGAGCACCTTTTCATGTACCTGTTGGCCATTTGTGTGTCTTCTTTGGAAAAATGTCTGTTCAAGTCCTCTGCCCAATTTTGTTTTTTAAGTTTTTATTTGAATTCCAGTTAGTTAACATACAGTGCAGTATCAGTTTCAGGCATACAAAACAGTGATTCAGCACCTCTGTACAACACCTGGTGCTCATTACAACAAGTGCACTTCCCAATTTCCCTAACCTGCCCAACCCATTACCTCCAGCCACCTCCCCACTGGCAACCATCAGTTTGTTCTCTGTAGTTAAAAGTCTGTTTCTTGGTTTGCCTCTCCCACATTTCCCCCCCACCTTTGCTTATTTGTTTTGTTTCTTAAATTCCACATGAGTGAGATCATATGGTATTTGTCTATCTCTGACTAACTTACATATAATACTCTCTAGTTCCATCCATGTTGTTGCGAATGTCAAGATTTCATTCTTTTTTATGGCTGAGTAATATTCTATTGTATGTATATATACCACAAGTTCTTTATCCATTCATCAGTTGATGGACCCTTGGGGTGTTTTCATAATTTGGCTATTATAGATAATGCTGCTATTTATAGCATTAGGGTGCATGTATCCCTTTGAATTAGTGTTTTTATATTTTGAGGGGTAAATACCCAGCAATACAATTGCTAGATGGTAGGGTAGTTCTATTTTTCACTTTTTGAGGAACCTCCAAATGGTTTTCCACAGTGGCTGCACCAGTTTGCATTCTCACGAACAATGCAAGAGGGTTCTCCTTTCTCCACATCCTCAACAACATCTGTTGTTTCTTGTGTTGTTGGCTTTAGCCATTGTGACAAGTGTGAGGTGATCTCTCATTGTAGTTTTGACTTGCATTTCCCTGATAATCAGTGATGTTGAGCATCTTTTCATGTGTCTGTTGGCTGTCCATAGGTCTTCTTTGGAAAAATGTCTGTTCATGTCTTCAGCCCATTCTTTAATTGGATTATTCATTTTGGGAGTGTCAACTTGTTTGTTTCTTTGTTATTGAGTTGTATGGGTTCTTTATATATTTTGGATATTAATCTGATATCAGATACATGGCTTGCAAGTATTTTCTCCCATTCTGTAGGTTGCCTTTTTATTTTGTTGATTGTCTCTTTTGATGTACGGAAGAGTTTTGGTTGACACAGTCCCACTTACTGAGTTTTGTTTTTGTTGCTTGTGCATTTGGTGTCACATTAAAAAAGTCATTGCCGGGGCGCCTGGGTGGCTCAGTGGGTTAAAGCCTCTGCCTTCAGCTCAGGTCATGATCTCAGATCGAGCCCCGCATCAGGCTCTCTGCTCAG
>JAPYYM010003944.1:0-10613 GCA_028534135.1 Potos flavus
ATGCGGGAAATGGGATGGCGACAGTGACAACCTCAAGGCAGCCCCTCCCACGGCCGGCCCAGGGCAGCGTACAGCTCAGGGCAGGTGCCCTCTCAACCCGGGCCCTTGTCTTGGGGGCCTCTTTGTTCCGGACCGAGCGGATCAGCCACCCTCAGGAAGGGAAGGCCGAGCTCAGCCTACAGACTTCCTTTGGCTTTTGCAAAAACAACGAAACCAAAAATACCATAAAACCATAATCTGTGCAGCTGCCGAGAGCTGTGGCATGCAGGCGCGGGCCTTGCCCCCAGGGGTCGGTCCTCTGTGGCTGAGGCAGGATGTGGGGCACACAGCGTGGGACGGGGACACCTGGCTCTGGTGGGGGGGGGGCCCATGGGCCTGGTTCCCAGAGAGCCTGGAGCCTCACAGTGACTCCCAGGGAAGGAGGGGAACGTCAGCCATGGGGGCGGAGGGGCTCAGTCCCCCCCCCCCCAGGTGTGTTTGTGGCTCTGGGTCTGCCCGACCAGGGTGTCCACGGAGAATGGGGCTGTTTTTATCAAATACCGCCCCCTTCTCAGTTCCCCGCCCTGATGGCTTTCCTTTGCCAACTCAGGAGCAGGAGCGTCTGCATGAGGATCATCAAAACCTCACTGCCGCTCTGGCTGGGAAACCACGGCCAAGGATCCCACTGTACAGATGGACAAACTGAGGCCCAGCAAAGAGAACGCACTTAGCAAAAAATAAATAAATAAATAAATAAATAAATAAATAAATATATGCATACATACAATAAAATAATAATATAAAATAAATACAAATTTTAAAAAGATTCACATTGCGTCATGTGGCAGAGCCAGGCCTAGAACCAGCTCTCCAGACTTCAGGACGAGGACATTTTTTAAGTAGTGGTTTTCAAATTTTCTTGAAACTCGAATCTTTCCCAAGCAGAAACTTGCTACTTCAACAGCTTTTTTCCCCCCGGCGAGGTGGGGATGGGAACCCCCAGGCCAGCCGCTGGGTCTCACCACCCCGGAAGCTAGTTTGCAAAGCAAAGTCACACCCCCCCCCCCACGCCCCCTCCAGAGCGTTCTCTGAGAGCTCGGGAGACCAAATCAGGCAGTTAATCTGCGGTCACGTTACTAAATGGGGCTTGTTTGTTCTCAAAGAGTTTTCAGAAACAGGTTCTAGGAAAACATCTGAAAACAACAGAGTGGGTTTCAAGGACGAGGAAGTGGAGACGGGCACCGTCAGCGACAGGAGGGGGGAGACCAGGAGAAAGCAGGGATGGTCGGAGCCATGGTGAGGAGGCAGAAAAGGCTGAAGGAGGGGGTTAGCCCTGGCAGGCCCCTAAGGGCATGCGGGAGGAGGGCCCTGGGGACCCCACGTGGGGTCCCACCTCCGCTACCCGCCTGCCCTCCTTCCCACCGCGAAGTCAAGTGTCCTACTTTCTGAGTCACAAAGACACATCCGCTGTCGGTGTGGGGTCTGGGCCTGCCCATGGGACGTGAGACAGGTTTTATGATCAGGCACAGAATGCGTTTCTCGTGCCGTATGTGTTGGCGACCCGCTGATGGGTTTGAATGTGGCAAAAACAGAACACACTCAGTTAAGCAGAACTTTCCAAAGATGACGGGAACGTCCCATTCCCTGCACACTGCCCCACCGCCTGGGGTTAGAAAGGACCGCCTTCGAGAAACATCCCGTACGTCGGGAGAGCCTACTGTGTTCTGGGTACCACTGGAGGCACAGCAAGAGACGCGAAAACCGGGTCACGGGTCTCCCCCGCCTGATTGGCAGAGGGGACAATCATTTCAACACCGTTCAGGGCAGAGACAACAAGCAGTTAAGAGCACAGGTTCTGAAGTCACAGACAGCGGGGTTCAAATCTCGGCTCTGCCACTTACCAGCTGTGCCACCTCGGGGGAATTCCTTAACCTCTCTGAGACTCCGTTTCTTCCTCTGAAAAATAGGAAAAAAAGAATACTCAGACTTACCACAGGAGAAGGCGTGAAGATTTCTCCAGAGAGCACCAGCAGCGTACACAGGAAGTGCTCTTCTGAGGGCAGAGCCCTATCAGGCCCCTGCTGAGGGGAGAGAACAACGGTCACCTTCAGAGCCCAGGGTCAGAGTCAGAGAAGCGAGTGGCAAGGCTCTGTGCTCCAAAGGTGAAGTGAAAGCCCGGAACCACCTGATCTCTGAGACCATTTCCTGCTGGAGATCCAGGACGGAGGACCGGGAGGTTGGGAGGTGGGGGGGTGGGGGGGTGCTCACTCGGGGATCCTTCACGCGTCCGGCAGGGTTTTGCTCCACACTCGCCGTTCACAGCAGCCCCTGAGGCTGTTCCAGCCTCCCGCAAGACCGGGGAGGAAACCGAGGCTCACGCAGAGTAGCCTGGTAGGGCCGCAGGAGCGGCGAGCAGCAGGGAGGGGCTGAAAGCCATTCTGCCCTGATGGCAGAGGACAGAGGACTTTCAGGTGCACCTGCAATAGGGCTAGTGGTAAGTCCCAGATCACGCGGAGGTGGGGCAAGAGTCTGATTCTAGAACATTCTAACCGGCAGGAGTCAGACAGCTGGGCGTTTTGCGAAGGGAGAGGTTATATGAATCTGAGAATTAGGGAGGTGTTATTATTGTTTTAGCTTTTTTTTTCCCTAGATGCTGAGTCGGCGGGGCGGGGGGGGGAGCCGGCTTCCTAAACAGTAATAAGGACAGATGAAAATGCCCCCTCTTCCACCCGTGGGATGAATAATAACCCCCAGCTTGCAGAAGCTTCAGCCACATGCTGTCTTGGCTCTTGTCACCTGTGAGGCATGCAAAATGTTTTCCCTCTGGGAGTTGGGATGAAGAGAACTTTCTGTAACTTTCCAATTTTAGTATGTGTGCTGCCAAGGCAAGAAAGAAAAGAATTTTCTGAATAGTCAAGACCACCTGAGCGTCTTTCCCTCCCTCTCACCTGAGCGCACCTGCGCCCGTCGACCTGAGCCCGCTGACCTCGGCACGTCAATAATGGATGACCCAGAGGCCCACGGGTGTTAATATTACATAGCGGCCGCCCCAGCCGGCAGGAGGGAGTTGGTGCCCAGGACGGGCTGGCCTGCCTCTGACTCTCCATGGGAGCAACATGAAAGGAGAAATTTTTGAGAAGTACAAAATAGTTTAATTAACTAAAGTAATTACTTTCCAGAATAAGCAACATGGGTTGCGGGCACTCCCTCTCCCGCTGCCTGCAGGGGAGCATGGAGGGGGACACAGTCCTGTGTGAGTAACACTGGGTGAGCCTCAAGGCCATCGTGGCCATGGCTGGGCTGACAGACACCAGCCTGTCACTCCTGGCTGTGCATCCTTCAGTGAGCCACTTGCTCCAGTGTGCCTCAGTTTCCTCATCTGTAAAGTGGGGAGAATGATAGTGCCTAGCTCCCGGGCTGCTGAAAAGATTAAGAAGGTCAACATATGTGAAGTGTTTAAGACATGCCTGGCAGGTAGTAAGTGCTCTCTAAGGGCCAAGCAGCCATCGGCACCGTCACTACCACCACCACCATCTCCATCATCATCATCATCTCCATCACCATCATAATCATCACCGTCATCTCCACCGCCATCATCACCATCATCACCATCCTCACCATCGCCATCACCGTCATTACCATCACCATCATCCTCACTGTCTCTATCAACATCATCACCATATCACCATAAGCATCACATCACCATCACTATCATCATATCATCACCATCATCATCACCACCACCATCACCATCATCTCCAACACCATTATCAGTACCATCATCATCACCATCATCACCACCATCACCATCATCATCTCCATCACCATCATCATCACCACCATCACCATCATCATCTCCATCACCATCATCATCACCATCATCTCCATCACCATTATCAGTACCATCATCATCACCATCATCACCACCATCACCATCATCTCCATCAACATCATCATCACCATCATCTCCAACGCCATTATCAGTACCATCATCATCACCATCATCACCACCGTTACCATCATCTCCATCAACATCATCATCACCATCATCTCCAACGCCATTATCAGTACCATCATCATCACCATCATCACCACCATCACCATCATCTCCATCAACATCATCATCACCATCATCATCTCCATCACCATCTCCATCACCATCCTCACTATCATCATCATCATCATCACCATCCTCTCCATCACCATCATCTTCACTGTCTCTATCAACTTTATCACCATATCATCACCATCATCATCGCAACACCACCACTATCATCGTATCATCAACATCATCATATTATCACCATCATCAACATAACCATTGCCATCATCTTCATCTACCCTGGGCCAGATGTGACACATCTTATGGAAAGCGTCATTTTGCTCCCATTGCCCAGATGAGGAACTTGAGCCTGTGAGAGTCCAAATGCACTGAATTATTCATTAAGCCAATAATTAACTAGCGGTGAGCTGGGAGGAGGCCCAGAATGTGCACACGGGGCCGTCCATCCTGACACTGTTGACCTGAGCTGAGTTGAGCCACATGAGGCAGTGACTTTGAAAGGCAGGCTGTCCCTGTGTCCTTGATCTTTTTCTCCTTAGCTGCTGGATCCCTCTGGCAAACAAACATCCTCAGACACAGCCCTTCCTAAGCAAGGCCAGATGTGAATTAGGAAGAAACAGATACGGAGTTTGGAGCGTCACCACCGAATCCCAAGAGCAGGCTCCGAGCCTCGTGGTTCTCCCCAAGCGGCCACTTGAGCCACTCGCTCTCACGAGCAAGACCCAGAAGCTTTCCCGGACACAAGGCAGTAGGAGTGAGTTCTCCTGATGCCCACACACACCCAGCCGTGTCAGCCGGGGTCATCGCGGTGCTTTCCTGGTCGGAGACAGTACCCATGGGAGGGGGTTTAGAGAATCACTGCCACTTCGGACTTTCCAACAGCATCTTTGTAAAAAGAATCTCTCGGAGTCGATGTTGGTTCTGAACATTGCCCAATTACTTTGGCGTCGGCACGAAAGGCCCTGAGGAAGTGAAATCTGCTGAGATTTTGCTGGCACGACCTCCGCGCAGCGTTATTTACATCAGCCAAATTATGGAAGTGGCCCAAGTGTCCATCAATAGAAGCTTGGAGGAAGAAGATGTGGCATATATATACAAGGGGATACCCTTCCGCCACAGAAGGAATGAAATCTTGCCATTTGCAAAACACTTGTCCTGAGCTGGTGGATCCTGGTTGGCACAAGACAATGACATGACTAAGGTCACTGAGGTAATTGAGATTAGATGAGGTCACAAGGGGGGGGGGCCCTAAGCCCAGACTGGCAGCCTTGGAAGAAAAGGAAGAGACACAAAAGGAAGGGAGCACTCGGACTGCGCCCACGCAAGAAAGGCCGGCGAGGACACAGCGGGAAGGTAGCGGTCTGCAAGCCAGGAAGAGAAGTCTCACGAGACACCAACTTGGACCGTGCCTTGATCTTGGACTTCCAGCCTCCAGGACTGGGAGAAGATAAATTTCTGTTGTTTAAGTCACCTAGCCATAGAACTTTGGGATGGAAGCCCCAGGAGACTCACGCGGTGCGGTAATTACCATCCCCATTTTACAGATGAAGAAACTGAGGCATCAGAAGGAGACGTACCTTCCTGAAGGCCAAGCAATTCCTGAGTGGTAGAGCCGGGGGGTCGGACCCATGCATCTGGCTGCAGAGCCCAGCAGTTTATGGCCGATTTTATTATACAACTATGTAGTTCCCCCCTCCCTGCCCCCTCCCTGTCCCTGCGAGAGGGCTACCCCTCCCTGCTCCACAGATGCTGGCTTTGGCCCTGTCTCTTGCTTTGCCCAGTGGGATGTGAACGGGTAGGATGTGTACCATCTCTAAGCAGAAGATTTAAATTTGATTATGTGGGGTTTTTTTTAATGGGGAATTTTCAGCTCTGGCATGAGCGTGGCATGTCCCAGCTAATGACTCCCTTTAGCCCGGGCCTTAGAGATAACTCAAGGCACATCGCTGGCCTGAACTTGACCCACAGTCTACTTGTCATACGAATAAGAAATACACATTTGTGGTAAGTCACCGAGATTTGGGGATTGTTTGTTATGCAGCAGAGTGCACACAAGTAGGGCTCGTTTTGTAATTATCCTACCTCCAACCAAACAACCAACCAACATTCTATTGCTAAGAATGGAGTAGGTGCTCAGGAGATCTGACTTCCAGAAAGTTCCGTGGCTTTCAGTTCTCTGGGCCTCCGTTTCTTCACCTGTGAAAATAGGGATCATAATAGCACCTGCATTCTGGGGTTCTTGCAAGGATTCCGCGAGAGGTGAGACGAAGTTCTCGGCACGGTGCCTGACATAGTAAAGGCCCACTGTGCCCATGGTTGCCACCTGGGATGATGGTGCAATGTGTTAAAGCAGAAGGAGTTCAAACTGAGTGCCCCTTTTCCAGGCCATCTTATAGCTAGTGCTCCCCTGGCCAGCCGGCGTGGAGGTCCACGTTTTACAGGAGGGGGGCCAGAGGCTGGTCCTGCTCGGGGAGGCAGCAGGAAGTAGGATGAGCAAGGCGGAGGCACTTGGTTCTTGTGAAGGGGACGATGGGCTCTCCTGGGCCCAGAGCCGTGGAAACATGGATTGGAAAGAAGGGTGGGAAGAAGGCACCTTGAGGGGCTGGTCCCCCTTCTCCCATTCCTGTCCCACTTCATAGATGAGAAACTGAGGCCCAAAAGGGGGAGTGTCTTCCCCAAGGTCACACAGCTGGCTAGCATCAGAACTTGGACTAGAACCTTGGTCTCCCGAGACCAGCTCAGGCATCATTCCACCGCCTTTTGCTCACTTAGGATGAAATGAGACTCCTTCTTCATGCTCGCGAGGAAGGCAAATGTCAAGTTTCTCCTTGCTCGTGGGTAGATTTACCAAAACTCCACAATTCAACAAGCTTTCCTTTGAGTCACTTCAAAACACTCCCTTCTCTTTCTGGGAAACTCAGTCCTATTCATACCCCCCGGCTCCTGGAGCGGGCAGTGGGGTAATGCGCTGTGAATACAGTTCAGGGCCCAAAGCAGGGGTTCGTGGTTGCAAGATTTTTTTGGGGGGGTCCCTGTTTGTTGATCTGCTTTCCCCCAAGCCTTGCAGCAGGCACTGTGTGGGGAAATTCAGCACAGGAAGGTAAGGCTCTGCCTTCCAGAGCTGCCAGTGAGGACAATGAGCCTGGAGCCTCTATTTTAGAGAAGAAACAGACCGTGTCAGACAGGGAGGGCTTCAGGGAAGAGGCAACCCTGCCCTAGCTCTGGAAATATGGGAAGAACACCATAGGGCAGAAGAGAAAAAGAATTCTAGAGTCTTGGAGGGTAAAGTTTTGAAAGGGAGCCAAGAGGACAAAGGTCTCAAGTTTTTGTTTTTGTTTTTATTTTGCAGGGTATGGGGCAGAGCTGACATAGAATGATAGGTAGAAGAGTCCACAATGTCAACTTTCAGGGAGCGTAACTGAAGGAGCTTCAGTCTATTCATCTGCAAAATGGGGGAAACTGAGGCTAGCTCCCAGACATAGAGAGAATGGAAGGCAGAGGTTGTGGGTCCCTCTGGAGCAGAACTCAGATCTGCTTACTGTCCAGGATCATAATGTCTCCCTCCAGGGGAAAAGCTGGGGAGGTCCACTTGGGGCCCATTATAAAAGATCACAGTCCCTCACCTGTGAAGCAAAGCCACGGGACTTGGGGAACAAGTCGAAATGACGCAAACGTGAAGCACAGGCTGCCCAGCGGTGCTGGGAGTGATCAAGTCCTTTGTCTCTGACCCAGGAAACTCATGTCTTCCGCCAGCATCTGCTGTCCAGCCAATCGCTAGCTAGGCTCAACGACCACTCCACTAGCTAGCAAGTAGAGTAACTCCTCAAGATTTCCTCAGTCCTGCACGGCCACCAGCCACATGTGGCAACACAATGTCAAATATAGTTCCTCAGTTGTATTAACCAAATTTCTAGAACTTAACGGCTTTAGGTGGTTGGTGGCTACTGGATTGGACGGTATAGATATGGACCATGGCCATCACTGGGAAAGTTCTCTTGGCGAGACCTGGTCTAGGAGATAAGGGCGCAGGGTGTAGGGTTCAATCCTTCCTCCTCCCACTTCCTGGCTCTGAGAATGCGAGCAAGACGCTTCACCTCTTCAAGCTCTTCTTCCTCATCTCTAGGAGCAGAAAAATGGCTGACCTCCTGGGTTCTCGTGAGGAGTCCACAAAATAACCCATACAAAGTATACATAGCCTAGCCCTATGGGAAGGGCTCCCCCATCAGGAGCTCACATTTTTAGGCATTAAGCAAATGCCAGTTCTCCCTTCACGCCCCAGGGAAGATGGCGGCGGCCAACACGAGGGATGCGATGGAACAGGAAGGAAGGTGGCAAAACACAGAGGGGCGTAGGAAGCCAGGCCCAGAGGTTCGGCCTTGCCCCAAAGGCAAGTGGGAGCCTTCGAAGATCGTAGGCAGAGGGATGCCTCGTCTCCCGCTACCCAAGCTCACAGAGGCAGCGTGGAGAGAAGGAAGATCACGGGCTTTGGCACAGAGGACGTGGGCGAGATTCTCCCCCTGCCACCCTCGAGTCATGAGGCCCTGGGCAAGGCGCCGGACCTCGAGAGCCGGGCTCGCACCTTGCAGACGTCGGCATCGGAAGACCCACCTCACAGGGTTACTGAGAGGGTTAAGCGAGGTAACACGGGCAAGGCTCCCAGAACGGTTTCTGGCACACAGTAGGGACACTGAGGAAAGCAACTCCATTCTTTTTTCTCCTCTCTGGAAAGGAAGGCTGGCCAGGAGGACGGGCAGGAAACCTGAGCGGGGCGGAGGGGCACCCATTGGTAACCAAGAGCTGCTGGGCTTTCCTTAGGTAGCAGATGACTCCCAGTGACCTCCGGGCCTTCACCTGGAGAGGCAGGTTTCAGGTTTTCATTTTCTTAGCTGGGGTCAGGCTACTTGGAAGGCTCCGGGTCCCTGCAGAGAAGAGACGCTGTCGGCACCCAGCCTGGACGGCCGGTTCCCCCTAGCTGCTGCGGCTGTTGGCTCCAGACGACTGACCCCGGCTAGAGCCGCCTTGCAGGGAAGGAGCCCCTAGCCTGGCCCCATCACCCCGGGCAGCCCCCAGAATTCCTGAGGCGCCTGGGATTACACGATGCTGGCATCCTTTGCCTCCGTGTGCAGCTAACCCTGTCATGGGCGCGCTTTGCGCTCCGGGTTCCCGTGGAGTCAGCTGAGAGTTGACTACAGCTGGAGGCACGTCCCTGCTCGGCTTCCCTCCTCCCCCTGCCCTCCCCCGTCTCCCTCACCACCCCCACCCCCACCATTCTCCTGAAGCACCTCCTTAGTAATCCACGAGCACCAAATGCCTGCCTCAGGCTCTGCTAGCCAGGAACTGAGATCCCTGCATGAGGCTGGTCTGAGCAGTGACTGCCAGTAAGAGGAAGCCTCGGGAGTGGAATGCTCTCAAGTGCAGGGAACTCTTTAAGAGCAAGGAATCCCTTCTGCAACCCCCCGGTCCAAACCCTTGGCTCTACATGAATGAGCAACCAGGGGCCACTGGTCATTTAGCAAGGACTCCTTGGGGCTCAGAATGTGCCAGGCCCCATTTTGGATCCTGGTGGTACAACAGTGAACAAGGCCAAGCCCCTCTCCTCTTGAAGCTTGTGCATCAAACCAAACAACAAGAGCACGGCGAACACTTCTGCAGGAAACAAAAGCGGGCAGTGAGACCGCGGGCGACAGGAAGGCGGCCGTGGCGTGACTGCTCAGCCGAGCCTCCAAATGAGTTGACCACGCAAAGGCGGGGGTGAGGGAAGAAGAGGTCAGGCAGAGGGGAGAGGCAGAATGAGATCAAAGGGCAGAGACAAGCGGGTCGTCCTCAGCGAGGAGGCCAGTGTGGTGCGAGCGCGCCCAGCAGAAGGGCTGATTTTACAAGACGGGGCCAGACAGGGACGCGGGACCCGCTCATGTCAGCCCGGGAGCTCGGGGACCTGTCCGCCAACAAATGGGCAGAGGTGACTCCTCCGGATTCCCTTTCCCTGTCACTTCCTCGGGGCTGGCTCCGTCCTTGGGAAGCCAGGCGACACAGCTGTTCCCACGGGAGCTCCCAGCCCAAGACCACGTCTCACATCGGGTTTTCAATACTGGAGATCGAGCCCCGCGAATAAACCCACGAGCACCGGCTCCACGTTCCGAACTGCTTCTCTGCGCTTTCCCGGGAAGGCGCCCATCAGACACGAGGCCGACAAATATTTCATCATCCTTCATTTCATCGCACATCAAATGAGACCCAGCCGCAGGAGGCATTGGGAAGATCGGCTGCAGGTCGTCGGAGACGAGCTGAGGCAGAGGGTGGACTCTGGGGGGTGGGGCCGAGGCTCTCAGAAGGCAGCTAGCTGTATCTCCCGCCACGTGCTCATCAGGCAACTCGAAACCAGGGCCGACAGCGGCAGGAGCCTCAGTCTCCTCTCTGGAAAATGGGCACACCAGTAGCCGCGACAGAGCCAAGCGAAGGCGGCTCTGAGACTCGGCACACGGGGCACAGGTGTCTGGTCTCATCACCACTGACAGCGTCGCGTGCCTGGTCCCGGGGCAGGGGGGTTCCTCCTCCACGCAGGGGTGGCCAC
>JAPYYM010003945.1:0-10611 GCA_028534135.1 Potos flavus
TGAAACCATATGATAACTGACTCCCTCTGTTTGACTTATTTCACTCAGCATAATCTCTTCCAGTCCTGTCTATGTTGATATAAAAGTTGGATATTCATCCTTTCTGATGGAGACATAATATTCCATTGTATATATGGACCATAACTTCTTGATCCATCCATCTGTTGAAGGGCATCTCGACTCCTTCCACAGTTTGGTGATTGTGGCCATTGCTGCTAGGAACGTTGGGGTACATGTGGCCCTTCTTTGTACTGCATCTGCATCTTTGGGGTAGATACCCAGTAGTGCAATTGCAGGGTCACAGGGTAGCTCTATTTTTAATTTCTTGAGGAATCTCCACACTGTTTTCCAAAGTGGCTGCACCAACTTGCATTCCCACCAACAGTGGAAGAGGGTTCCCCTTTCTCCACATCCTCTCCAACACTTGCTGTTTACTGTCTTGTTGATTTTGGCCATTCTAACTGGTGTAAGGTGGTATCTCAGTGTGGTTTTGATTTGAATCTCCCTGATGGCTAACGATGGTGAACATTTTTTCATGTTTTGTTTTTTAGATTCCACATATAAGTGAGATCATACGGTATTTGTCTTTCTCTGTCCAACTTATTTCACTTAGCATAATACTCTCTAGGTCCATCATAGTGTTGCAAAAAGCAAGATCTCATTCTTTTTTGTGGCTAAGTGATATTCCCTCGCACATATACACCACATCTTTATTTATTAACCTATTGATGGACACTTAGGTTGCTTCCATATCTTGGCTATTTAAAATAATGCTGTGATTGGTATAGAGACGAATGTCTTTTCAAATTAGTGTTTTCATTTCCTTAGGATAAATACCTGGAATTAGAATTGCTGTATGGTATGGTCGTTCTATTCTTAATATTTTGAGGAACATCTTTTCATTGGCCCTTTGTATGTCTTCTGTAGGAAATGTCTATTCAGGTCCTCTGCCCATTTTTTAAGCAGATTGTTTGTTTTTTTGATATTGAGTTGTAGGAGTTCTTTATATATTTTGAATGTTAATGCCTTATTGAGTGTATTATTTGCAAATTTCTTCTCCCATTCAGCAGGCTGCTTTTTCATTTTGTTGGTGATTTCCTTTACTGTGCAAAAGCTTTTCAGTTTGATGTAATCCCAGTTGTTTATTTTTGCTTTTGGTCACCTCATCTGAGAAGATGGATCAAAAAAAAAAACCAAAAAAATCCACTAAGATGTTACTGCCTATGTTTTCTTCCAGGAGTTCTATGATTTGGGGTCTTACATTTAAGTCACTAATTCATTTTGGTTTAATTTTTCTATATGTATAAGAAATTTTATTATTTAGTTTTATTCTGTAGTATGTAGCTATCTAGTTTTCCCAGGACCATTTATTAAAGAGACTATCTTTTCTCCACTGTATATTATTGCCTCCTTTGTCATATATTAATTGACCATATAAGCCGGGATTTATTTCTGGACTGTCTATTCTGTTCTGTTGATCTGTGTCTGTTTTTGTTTCAGTACCATACTGTTTTGGTTACTATAGCTTGTAGGATCCGTTGAAATCTGGGGTCATGATACCTCTACTTTGTTCTTCTTTCTCAAAAGTACTTTGGCTATTTGGGGTCTTTTGTGTTCTCATAAAAATTTTAGGGTTGTATATTCTAGTTCTGTAAAAATGCCATTGGTGTTCTGATAGGAATTGCATTGAATCTGTAGATTGCTTTGGGTGGCATGGACATTATAAAAACAATGTTAATTCCTCTAATCCATGCCTACGGTATATCATTCCATTTGTTTGTGTCATCTTCAATTACTTTCATCAATGTCTTATACTTTTCAGAGTACAGGTCTTTCACCTCCTGGGTTAAATTTATTCCTACATATTTCATGTTATGTAATTGTAAGTGGAATTGTTTTTGCAATTTTTCTTTCTGAGAATTCATTGTTAGTGTGTAGAAGTACACCTGATTTCTGCATATTTATTTTGTACCCTGTTCTAATAGTTTTTTGGTGGATGCTTAGGTTTTTATATATACAATTATGCCATCTGAAAATAGTGATGGTTTAACTTCTTCCTTTCCAATCTGGATGTCTTTTATTTCTTTTCCTTGCGTAATTGTTCTGACTAAGATTTCTTATTTCTTCTTCTTCTTCTTTTTCTTCTTCTTCTTCTTCTTGTTCTTCTTCTTATTATTATTATTATTGCTAGGATTTCTAATACTTTGTTTGTTGGGAGTTTTTAAATTACTAATTCAGTTTCATTACTGGTAATCAATCTGTTCAGATTTTCTATTTCTTCTTGAGTGAGTCTTAGAAGATTGTATGTTTCTAGGAATTTATCCATTTTTTTCTAGGTTGCCTAACTTGTTGGCATATTATTGTTCACAGCAGTCTCATGATTCTTTGTATTTCTGTGGTATTGGTTGTAACTTCTCTTTTATTTCTTATTTTATTTATTTGGGCCCTCTCTCTTTTTTCATAATGAGTCTGGCTAAAGGTTTATAAATTTTGTTTATTGTTTTGTTTATTTTAACCAGCTCTTAGTGTCACTAATCTTTTCTCTTATTTTTTTCTTTTAGTCTTTATTTCATTTATTTACACTTTGATCTTTATTATTTTTCTTTCTATGGGCTTTTTTGTTTTTTCTTTAATTTTTTCTTGAGCTTTAAGTTTAGAATGTTTTTTGAGATTTTTCTTGTTCATTGAGATGGGCTCGATTGCTGTAAACATCCCTCTTAGAACTGCTTTTTCTGAGTCCCATAGATTTTGGAATGTGTGCTCTCACTTTCATTTTTCTCAAGGTATTTTTTTGAATTCCTCTTTAATTTCTTTGTTGATGCATTTTACTGTATTTTTATGTTTTAGCTAGTTCAGCTATACCTTCCGGTCTAGAAGGAATGGTTTTATGTAGGAGATGTCCTGTGGGGCCCAGAAGCACCATCCCCTCTGTCCACCAGAGTAAGGTGCTCCAAGCATGTCCCTTGTGTGAACGACATGAGCTCTCCGGTTGTGGTGGAGTCTTGCCTGCTGTGGGTATGCTGGTGGGCAGGGGTGGCTCAGCATCTGGCTGACTGCAAGGCCCAGCTGTGATTGCTCCAGGCATGCTGGTGTGCAGGGTTAGCATCCTATTGGCTGCAAGGCCTGGCCAAGACACAAAGTCATGCAGGACTCTCAGCAGGCATTTGCAGTCTAGAGGGAGGATTTGGAAATGGCATCTGCCAGTTCCAAGATCAGCAAGGGACAATGAGATAGCAAAAGTGGATGCCAAAATGGCTACCTCCAGAGTCTCAGTCCACAGGGAGAGGCCCACCCACTCCCTGCCTCTTTAGAAGGCATTCCAGGATTATTAGGTAGGTGTCCTTCAGCTATGCCCTAGGCACCTTTTGATCTGGTTTCCAGGTTGAGTGAGTCTGTGCACTAGCCCTTTAAAAGCAGGGTTTCCTATTGCTCTGTTTCTGTAGTTTTCCTGGACATATTTCCCACTGGTTTTCAGAGCCAGTTGTTTTGAGGGTTTGTCTTTTTTGTGCAGGATCTAAGGGCTGGGGTGCCTGCTATCGTGAAATTTTCACTCCTTACGGGAAAGTTCTATACCATTGAGATCCCTCCTAGCCACGGAATTCTGGGCCTGTGGTGTGGTTTTTTTTTTTTTCCTTAGCACAACTGTATCTCTGCCTCTTCTACCCATTTCGGTCTGCCCTTGTGCTGGAAGCTCTGTTCATTTGGTTTCTATGTCCCCTTCAGAGAGAATTATTCCATATTTAGTGTTAGGTGTGCTGTGCCCACGGGAGGAGGTGAGCTCAGGAGTTCCCTGTGCCACCAGCTTGAGGCCTCTCCTCCCACACGAGTTTTAATACATCATATTTTCATTATTATTCCGTTTAAATTACTTTACAATTTCCATGGTAATTTCCACTTTGACTCATGAATTTTTGAGAAGTATATTTTTAAACTTCCAAACATCTGGGGATTTTCAAGTTAACATTTGCTTATTAAGATCTAGTTTAATTTAACGGTAACCAGAATGTAATCCATATGGTCTCAGTGTCCTTAATCAGAGTCCGGCCTTGCCTTCTGACTTCGCATGTGCTATGTTCTTTGATAGTTTTTCAGATTTTTCCCCATTTTTTAAAGATTAGAAAAAAATGAAGGCAAAACCCTCAATACACGTTCCATATATAGAACTCTCAGTTTATTACTAGTTCCCATCATTCACTGAAAACATATTTATTGAGCACCTTCCACACCATAGGCACTTAGATAGATGTTGGAGGTTGCAGTGAGTAAAACCAGACATTATCCCAAATTTCACAGCCCAGTGGGGTAGACTGACATTAATTAAATAATCAGCATAATGGTGTGCTACTTTACGCTGAGGTAAATGCTCTGAGGAAAATGAACACAGTTCTCTGAGATCATATACCAAGGGAATCTCGCCCAATGAGGGTTGATTAGGAAGGGGGGCAGGGCCATTACTCACATACGAGGTCATCATGTATGTAGAAAAATTAATAGGATTTGGTATATAGAGGACAACATTAAAAGCTTGCATCAGCAAAGTTTCTGTATTATTTTGAGGCCATCACAGCCATCTAATTTTCTCCTTCTGTTAATTAACACTCACCTCATAGGATTTTTAAAAATTTATTCTTTAATGTATAACATACATAAAGCAAACCACATGAATCTTAACCTTATGGCTCGATGAATTTTTACATATGTATTTACTTCAGCGACAACCACCCACATCAAGATGTGGAGGATTATCTCCATCAGGAAGGTTCCCGCTGCTCCTTCCCAGTCAATACCCCACTAAGAGGTGACTGGTTTTCTAAAGTCTATATCATTTGACGTGTGGGTGACCTCTTTCTAAAACTTGTATGATGGAATCATGGGAAAAAATTCTTTTATGTTTTTTTTTCTCTTAACGTGATCTCTCTGAGATTCACGCGTCCTCACAGAAGTTGTTTTCTACTGCTATGTATTGTTTTGTTGTACAAATATCCGTTTAGTCATTCTGCTGTTGATGGGACTGGGGTTGTTTATAATGTGGAGCTTCTGTGAATATTCTCGTCCATGGCAGACATGTGCGTTCATGTCTCTTGGGCAATTTATGCCTCGTAGGGTGTTGTTGAAGGGAGTATAGGATGCAGAGCACATATGTGTGTGAGGACGTTGCAATCCGCTGTGCCACGCTACATGCAAACGTTCCTGTTACTATTACTCTGAGACGAGAAGACGGAAACTGGGCCTTGAGCTCTAGAGGTGACATTTGATCTCATCAGGCCTCCCATCCATGTAAGAAATAGGTGCAGTTACTGAGCCAGGGAGAGGATGGGACACCCCTGGTGCACACAGGAATGTACAAATGGCTCACCTCATTAATATCCTTTAAGCCAGAGACTGCCTTTCATAGACACGTATGACATTTAATTGACAGAACGTTTTGTAGACTGAATATTCTTGACGGGGTGTCCTGAGAAGGACCTAAGGTTTTCTAGGGAAGTGGGGGAGCGTGGAGCAGGAAAGAGTTTGATCGACAAAAAAGCACCCATCAGAGGCCCTCCTTCCCTGAGCCCAGCCCTTCGTTCCCACCTCCCCACCAAATCCCCCAGCCGTGCCCTTTGGTGCAGAGGGAGAGTCCCACGTGTTCTCTGGCTGCTCAGCTACTTTGTCTGAGTCCTTGTTCACTCCTTTTCTAGCTTTAAGGTCAGACATGCTGTCCCCTGAGTAAGGGACTCTCTCACTGGGTTCCCGCAGCCCTGTATTGGCGGGACTCAACTTGGACACACAGTGGATTGGCTCCTTTGATACATGCGCCATTGAACCTGACCCTCTCCTTCAGAATGTATACGCATGTACTTATTTGTTTCTTGTTTCCTTCCTGGGGGGGCGGTGGTGCCCGTGAGGGTGTGGTGTGCGCCTCTCTTGGCCCCACTCAATCCTTGGCCCCTAGTGCAGAGCCTCACACAGGAGAGAATGGAGCCACCTCTGTGAATGGCACAGAGGGGACACCCGAGGAATGAGTGAATGAGTGAACAAGTGAATGACTGCAGAGCGCTGCCCGGAACGCGGCAGCTCCTCTTCAGTCCACCGTAACCGTCCCCTTCCAGCCACCATCACCTCAGCCCTGGGTGGTCTCCCTACCTCTGCCCATGAACCCCATCGCCCATCAACCACAGCAGCCACTGGGAACTTCTGACCTCATATCATGTCACTCTTCTGCTCAGAATCCTTCAGTGGCCCCCGTGTCATTTCAACAATATAATGAGGAAGAACGTGGGCCAGGATGTCAGACTTCTGAGTCCAGGTTCCTGCTCCTCTGTATTGCCTGTGTGACTGTGCTCAGTTACTTTGCCTCTCTGTGTCTACTGATGAGCTCATTGAGAATACCGAGTGAGTCAGTTCACGGGAAGCACTTAGAACCGTGCCGCGCATAGTTAGCGCTTAGTAACTCTAGTTATTAGCGTTGTGAGGATCAAGTCAGAGAAGAGAAGCAAAAGTGGTGACGTTGTTGAGAAGGACAGACCCTCAGGGTTAGAAGTGCAGGCCCATACAGGGCTGGGCCCCAGTCCTGGTCTGCCACTTCCCTCCTGTGTGACCTTGGGCAGGTTCTGTAAACTTTCCGAGTCTTAGTTTCCTCATCGTACATTGCAAGAATCATAGTTCATACCTTGCAGGTTTCGAGAGAATTATTAATTTGAACAGTGCCCAACCTGCACCCAGCTCTCAAGAAATTCTGCAGATGCGTGTCTGTTTTATTAGCTTCCATATCCTACCAGGGCTTACGGAACTTTACGGAACTTGCCTCATCTCCCTGTCTCAAACTTCACATATACCAGCTAAACTCTTGAACTTGTATTGGCATAGATGCTCTTAAAGGCACCTTTCTTTCAGGAGGCAGTCTTGTCTCCCCCATAGAAGGCCCCTAATGTCAGAATGGTCCTTGATTCTTTTCTCTCACACCCTACACCTAATCCATAGAAAATCTTGCCTTTATTTTCATTATGTCCAGAGTCCAGCCGCTTCTCACCGCCTTCCAGCTCCCATCATCCAGACCACCATCATTGCTCCCTTGGGTGGTTGCAGCAGCCTCCTGCCTGTTTGCCCTGATTCTTCCCTGGCCTGTTTCCGTCCATTCCTGGTGGACTCCATTCCTAGCTCGCAGAGCGATCCTCTTAAGACCTCAGCCAAGTCATGTTCCTCCTCTGCTCCCCACACACCGAGGTAAAGCCAGATTCACTGCAGGGCTCTCCAAAACCCTGCACAATGTGGCCCTGCTATTGCTCCAGCTCATCTTCCGCTTTGCTTACTTCTCTCCAGGCTTGTTGGCCTCTGTTCCTCAGGCGTGACAAGCGCATGCCTGCTGCAGGGCCTTTGCACTTGCTATGCTTCCTTTCTAGAATGCTCTTCTCTCAGATGTCCACATGGGAGTCCCTCCTGTCTTCCCTCGGATTTTTCACTCAAATGACACCTCCTCAAGGAAGCCTTCCCTGGCTACTCCATCTGAAATTGCAACGCTCAAATTTCTACACACACAGCCCTTACATTTTTCTCTGTCACATCTAGTAACACCTGATATATTCAGTTTTATGTTTACGTTTCTACTGACTACCTCATCTAGAGTAGATTCATGAGGACAGGAATTTTTATTCCTATTTCTCCCCTAACGCGTTCTTCGCACTTAGAACCATGAAACACAGTAGGAGCTCAGAAAACGTATGTTCACCGAGTAGATGGCCACAGAATACAGTAGAGTCAGAAGAGCATCGTGGGTCAGAGCCCCAGCTCTGGCGTCTGACTGCCAGCATTCCGATCCTGGTTCCACCACCTGCCAACTATGGATCTTGGTCCAGTTAATGCAGATCTTTGGGCCATCATTTCCTCCTTCAAAAGGTGGAGAGAGTAAAAGTTACCATTTCATTCAATTATGTATGAATTTAGTAGTTAGCAGTCATGAAACTCTTAGAACATTGCCAGGCACACAGTAAACACTCAGTGCATGTTATTTACACTATAATTTCCAAAACCTCTCTCCTTCTTTATTCTTTTTAACAACTTTTAGCATGCTGCGCAGAATAGCAGATGCTGGGAAGGGGTGTGTAAGGCACAGACCTTTCCTGCAGGAAGATATGTGCTAGTGGGAGAGAGATGCACCCTGCTTGTGTCAGTGCGGAGCAGGAAGGGGTGTGATCAGGCGTGCCAGTGAGCACGGAGCATGAGATTTCCTGCAAGTCTACATCAAGGCAAGGAGCTTCCAAATGTCTCTGAGTTCTCCCAACAGGGAAAATTAACAGCAACCTTCTCAAGTGTGCATTAGGTGCCCAGCAGTAGGCATGGTGGGATTTTCATAGATTAAACAGACCTGTGCTAAGCCCTTGCCACGTACCAGAACCTGGCTGGACACTGGGAAGAATGTGCTCACAGCTGATGTGGGAAGCAGATGGCTAACTTGGCAGTTGTGGCCTAATCAGCCCTGTACAGAGACGCAAACAGGCAGAGCCCGAAGTTAGCTCTGCCTGGGACAATCAGGAAAGGCTTCTCAGAGGAGGTGCCGTTCATTCTGAAGCCGCTGGAGGAGTAAGAGCTCTCTAGGCTCCCAGTTTCAAAGGGCCTCTGGAAAGGGTGAGGATCAAAATGGTTCAGTAACTTTCCTAAAATCACACAGTAGTAAAGAACCAAGCCATAAATATAAAAAAATTTTATCGAGCTTAAAATTCTACACTGTTCTGTATGAGCCAGCACCTGGGACAGCTTCCGAAACACGGTGGACACTCAGAATGGTAGTCATCCTTGTATTGTTCTTATCACTGTTCTTGCCATCACTGGATGAAATGAAGGCCCTGGTAGCAGATCTGCATTTCATTAGCAGAAAAAGCACTGAGAATTGCCGACAGCCAGTGAGGATCTTGATGCTATTAGCGGCAGACATATTCAAATGCAATTAAAAACGACAAATATAATAATCAAATGTAAATGAGCGGCACCAACAATTACTGGTGCATATACAATTAGCACATGTGGTAATTTAGCAGGAGGCATGACTCGATCCTTTTCGTTGCCTCTAACAAATTGCTGATTCCCCGTCCCCCCTCCCGCCTCACCCTCCTCTTCTCTAACAATTTCCTCTCCGTGTTTGTCCACTCTCTCTGTTGGCAGACATGAGTCTAATTAGCTGGACTCATTCCGAGCCAGGAAGCATCCCGTCGCAGCTCAGAGGGGGAGGTGGCACCACTGCGTGCCTGGGGCCAGTGGGCAGAAGCAATTGGAGAACTTAATATCGCCGCTCTCTTGCTGAAAAATAATGTTGCTCACGGAAAATGTTGACCATCTTCTTGAGCAAATATTTGCTGAACAACATTGCGAACATTGCGAACATTGGTTTGCACTTTTGTTTATTTACCTGCTCATTATTTGCTGACCACCTGATGCATGTCAGCATCTGGATCAGGTGTTGGGGACACAGAGAGGAATGAAATAGGGCTGACGTTTTTAGGGAACTTGCAGTCTTTCGGAGGAAAACAGAGAAACAAATAGGTAACGTCTGCACAGCAGGTTGTGTGCACAGTAGAGGTCAGGGTTAGGGACCAGGCTACGTGGATAGTGCACCTGCCAAAGGCTTGGCTGCCTGTGATAGGACCCTCGAACTTCCTCATACAAGCTGGGTGACAGTGGCCACATTGCTTACTCACTCTGTGCATGGTTATAGTAGTGATAGCAACAGAACTGACTCACAAAGGTGGGTGTGAAGATTAAATGCGTCGGTACTCGCAAAGCACTTAGCACAGAACCCAGCACATGACGAGTGCTCCGTAAATGTCCTTATTGCTGCTCTCGGAACACGGGAGGGAAGGGCTGCACTTCCGCCGCGGGAGTTACTGAGCTCACAAAGGTAGGAGAACATCTGAGAGAAGGTGGTCAGTTGAGCTTGTCTTGTGCTCTGCCACTTACTGGATGATGTCTGAAGCATTTTGGCCCTCTGTTTTTACATTTGTAAAATGTGGATGAGAATACAAGCAATCCTCATTATTCATGGATCCTGTATTTGCAATTTGCCTACTCACTAAAATTTATTGGGAACCCCCAAGTCAATATTCATGGCACTTTCGCTGTCATTCATGGACGTGCACAGAGCAGGAGACAAAAAACGAGTCACCTGCCATGCGTGCATGTTCCCAGCTGAGGTCAAACGAGGGGACACTCTGCTTTGTTTCGGCTCCCACATTGCAAACAAGTATCCTTTTCGTAGTCTGCTTAGCACCACATTTTTCACATGTGTATGCTTTTTATTGTTGCCGTTGCTATTTTATT
Organism: Potos flavus; assembly: GCA_028534135.1. NCBI lineage: Eukaryota > Metazoa > Chordata > Mammalia > Carnivora > Procyonidae > Potos > Potos flavus. Next base: position 10,291 of record JAPYYM010003945.1, read on the forward strand.
TTATCTTTTACAAAGATTTTATTTATCTATTTATTTGAGAGATTGAGCACAAGCAGGAGGTGTGAGGACCAGAGGAAGAGGGAGAGGTAAGAGGCAGGCTCCCAGGGAGCTCAACACTGGGCTCAATCCCAGGACCCGGGATCATGACCTGAGCTAAAAGCAGATGCTTAACTGACTGAGTCACCCAGGCGCCCCACTGTTGCTATTTCAAATGGCCCCCAGCCTGGGCTGCAGTACTATCCACCGTTCCTAATCAGAAGAAGGCTGAGACTTGACTGACAGGGGACACCCCTGGGTTAGAGAACCATTGTTCAGGTATGC
>JAPYYM010003946.1:0-10611 GCA_028534135.1 Potos flavus
TCACACGGGCTGCCCCCTGCTCCCGTCTCAAGGCCGCCGACGCGCCGACCGCACACGTACAGGTTGGAGGACTTGGGTTTTGTGTCAGCTTTGTTGAGATGAAACTCACAGGCCGTGCCGCTCAGCCATTTAAAGTTCAGGGGTCGTTGGTCCCCTCAGAGCCGGGCGGCCGTCCCGCTCATTCCCTGTCCACCCGGTCCTCCCGGCCTGGCAGCTGCGAGCCGCGTTCTGTCCGTGTGGCTCCGCCAGTTCAGACGCTGCCTGGAAACAGCGCTGTGGGCCCCGAGCGAGGTCGTAGCTGCCCCGGGCAGGGGTGTGGGTTGAACCTCGTCCCTCTCGAGGCTGGTACTGTTCGCCGTGTGGCCGGACCGCGTGGTGCTCATCCGCTTGCAGTGTGGACGGGGCCGGCGCCCTCCTCTTGGCTCTGGTGTGCCTGCGAACACCGGTGCACAGGTTTCCGCGTGCGCCCTTCCGCGCGGGGTCCCGGTCGCTGGAATGCCGCGTTCGGCCGTCGGGGGAGCAGCCCGGCTGAGCCCGCGGCAGGACGCGGACTTCTTTCTCGCTCGGGAGTGTTTTCTGCAGGAAACAGGCTGCTCTGAGCGGCGCTGGGGGGCCCCCGAGTGGGAGGCCTGGGGAGTTTCGGAGATTGAGGGGTGTGAACATGGGGCACTCCTCTGGGTAGGACCCACCTGACCGGAATAGCCCCAGAGCACCTCCACCTGCTCCAGAGTCGTCTGCTCTGCGGCCCCACAGGCGCGTGTGGGGGACGCCACTCGTGCCTCTCCCTCTGCCTTCCCTGACCGCTGGCAGCCTGGTGACAGCGTGTGGCGTGCGGCCTGCTCCCACGGCCCACACACAGGAGTGGAGCAGACCATGGCGGGAACGCGGCCCACCACGCGGCTGTGCGCTTCTGTCTGTCCGGCCTCTGCTGTCTCTGTCCTGCCCGGCGGCTGCGCGACCGGCAAGCCCCTTCGGCTGATGCTGGGACTTGGTAAGAAACGGTCCCTGGGCGTCCGCACCCCCGCTCGCCAGGGGCTCGAGTAACCGTGTGTCCGGAAAGCCGCCGATGCTTGTGCGGAGGCTGGGGGCCCCCACGTGTGGCCCCGTTGGGCCCCGGGCCGCCCCGGGAGCTGTGTGACGACAAGTGAGGCTGGAGGCCGCGGCCGCCGCAGGCCGGCCGTGGAAGCCTGGGGCGGGCGGGTGTGGCGGGGAAGCCTTTCCGATGACTCACGCTGCAGGGAATTCCCTAATGACTCCGAATATTTTTACTTCTGGGCTTGCGCACAGTTTCCTACCAAGGACCCAGAGAGCTCTCAGTAAGGCTGGGGCTCCAAGGCTGGTTCGGGGCTGGCCTTTCCCGTCCCCACAGAGGCTGAGGCTCTGCTCGGCCCCCAGGCCGGGCCGTCTGTGGCCGGAGCTCCCCGAAGCCGACGCCCAGAGGCTGGACGCCCAGAGGCTGGACGCCAGGGCCCCGGTACCACGAGCTCCTGGGGACACCAGCAGCCGCGTGCCTCTGGCGCTGGCACGCGTGGGAAGCGGGTTTGTAATTGCTCAGCGTCCATGATGATCAGCCACGTGGAATGGCCTTGGACAGTCTATACATTTCCGTGTCTGCATAAGTGGACAGCAGCTCAGTTAGGACCCTCAGTAGAAACAGGCCATGCGCCTGCCCCCGTGGGCTGTGTCTCAGCCGCCGATACAGAGACTCGGGGCCAGTTCCCAGTCCTCGGGGGGTGGGGGGGTGGCAGGGCAGTGCCGGCCATCAGCCCCTGCACCGCGGGCCTTCCAGAAGCTGGCATTTAACGGGCGCGTTCGCGTGTCTGTTGGCTGCGCCTAGCAGGGTTTGCGTTTGGGGAAGCCGAGCGTGGCGTGTGCACTGGGCCTGTGTGGCCTGCGGGCCCTGGGCTGACGCTCTGACGAGGACGGGCACCCACAGGCCCGGGAGGGGCTCTGCTGGAGCGCTGGGCCCCACGAAGGACTCTGCCAGCTTCGCGACGTGGATGAACTCGCCAGATGTGTTCCCAGGAAGGCCGGGTGCACTCTGGCCCCTCCCGGAGGGTGGATGGTGGGTGCGGGGTCCCTTTGTTGCCCAACGCCCTGGCCCTGGCCCCTTGTGGGCCTCAGTTTCCCTCCCCCCCCCCGCCCCCCGCCGACGGGAGGCCCAAACACTCTTGAGAATTCCTCAGGGAAACTTGAGCCGTGCTTTCCACCCACAGACAGAGAGCGGCCAGGGCTGCCCCCGCTGTCCAGGTTGTAACACCTAAAATTCCGTTTCTCTAAAGGTTTTTAAGAGGCACCAAACAGGAGACACTTGCTTACAGGAAGAATAACTTCGATTTCCTTGAGCCAGTGGTGGGTGGGGCCCCTGCCCGCGAGCCCGAGGCGGGTCCGGCCTGCGTGGCCCCGCCGGCTTCCCCGGTCCGCACGCAGGGCACCAGGATCCCCACCCCCGGCTACCACGGCTCGTGGTCCGTCCGCTCAGGGGGCTGGAGGTGCTGCCCTGCGGAAAGCGAGCGGCTTTGTGCAGATCTAGGTTGGTACCGTGGAGAATGGCACGGTGTATTTTTAGTTTCCGACTCTGTTTTGCTGGAGGAGACATGGACGCTGATCCCTTGGGCTGCTGGGCTGCATTTTATGACTGAGTGGGTTCATCTGTGGGTATTTTGCGCTGGGACCTTGGGCATCCCGAGAGGCTGGTGTGGTCCTGGCAAGCCGACCCTGCTCCGGGCTCTGTGTGACTCACATTTCCTCCCTCTGTCTCCACCCTCCACCCCTGCCCGCCCGCACTGTCAGGCACAAAAGGGAGATGTCGTCTACTTGACGTGTAATTTCGGGGCTGGGAGACACGTCCGTGTCTTCTTTGCAAAGACAGTAGGGTCAGAAACCATGTCTCGCTGTCATCGTTCGTTGGGGGACAGACTTGATAGAAGATGGGTCGGGGGGAGACCTCGGCAGGAGCCTGACCTCTATTACTTCGGCTTAGCTACCCAGCCAGTCCCCACAGTTGGCCGGCGGTAGAGGGGTTTCCAGAGGCCAAGAACTCGGTTTGCAGACGTTCCTGCCAGTGGGCTTGTCGGGGCTCCCTCCCTCGCAGGCCTGGGCCTGCAGGACACTGGGCCCTTTCAAGGCCGATCGGGAGACTTTTTACTTTTTTTTAAACATGCAAACGGCCGCCGGGGTAAGGATAAAAATACCACGGTTTGCATTTCTGTATCCTGATGTGGCAAGAAGTCGTCACAGGAAGGATTTTCTCATTCAGCCGGCAGTTCCTGTGAGCAGAGGCCGGACCGTGGGTCTTGGGCGCTCACTCATTAGAAGAACTCTGCCAGTAAAACACGCAGAGGTGTTGCAGGCCCGGGCCATTCAGCCCACGCTCCCCGGTGTAGGCACTGCGAGGGCAGAGCGGGCGGGCACGAGAGCCGGACGCACACCTGGGTCCAGGCCTGACGACCACGCATTTTTCTGGGTCCTGGCGTTTCTCCTGGGCTCGTGCTCCCACGACAAAGCTTGGCCACGCCTGGTGTGAGGCTGGGGCCGCGTGCCTGTGGATGTGGTCGGGGGGGTGGGCAGATTTCTGGGGCGCTCACTGCATGTGGCCCCTCCCACAGAGCCCGTGGCCTTCGGGCTCCGCCAGGCTCCCGGCCCCACGTCTGGGCCTAGCACGTCCTCTCTGCCTGTGACCCGCACACGACTGTTCACTCTTACGAGTTAACAGCCAGGACGGCCCGAGCTAATCGGAGGGCGGCGGTCTCCAGGGTCCCTGTGCTTGGTGAAGGCCCGCGGTTTGGGGCGGTGGGCTCAACTTGGCACCTGGAGTGACGGGCTTCCCTCTGCCTCTTTCTTCTAGACGGCCACCACATCTGGGAGATGGAGGCAAAGATGGACAGGGAGCTGTGCAAGCCGGTAAGTACGGCCGGACACGCAGCCCGTGGTGCCAGGCGGCTCTGGAGGCTGGGCAGGGGGCCTGGCCGCGCGCGGGGCCCTCCTGCTCGCAGGCCTGACAAGAAACAGCAGATGGGACAGCAGAGCACAGAGCGGAAACTACGGTAAAGCGCTTCTGGAAACAAGTGTTCTGGGGACACACGGCCGCAGTGACAGTGACAGTGGCAGGACCCCGCCCCCAGCGGGTGCTCTGTATACCTGAATGCTGAGACCGGGGCTCGCACCGGGCCCCCTCCTGGCGGTCCCGCGAGAAGGCCGCTGTCGTGAGTGTGAGTGGGCCCCTCGCCTGCCCCAGCCGGGCCGTGCGAGGTGCCGCCGGCGTCCTGGGTGCCCGTCCCTCAGTCGGCTCTCGTTCCGAACGTGAACTAGATGTAAAGTCAGATCTCGTGTTGGCGCTGGCCAGCCGCGGAGCCGCGGCCGGGGCCTTGTGGGCCCGCGGATGCGCAGCTTCTCACACCTGCACAGGCAGGGGCCTGAGAACCCTTACTGCCCCATGCGTGCTCGCGGAGGATGCTGTACGCCGGCTTCCTGGGGCTCGCGCTACCGGCACGCCGTTCCCCGTCCCCGTGCCTCCCCGAGGCCTGGGTTTCAAGTGGGTTTCTTAGGGACAGCAGGTAGCTGGATCTGATGGTCCGTCTGTCCCGTGCTGTGTTTAGGACGTTGGCGTTCAAACTGACTATGGATGTGGTGGGATTAAGCTCTCTTGCACAGTGTGTGTGTGTGTGTGTGTGTGTGTGTGTTCTGCTTGGTCCTAGAAAAGCAACGGGAGGCTTCGGGCTCACAGAAAGTACGCTGTGGCCAGCAGGTGACTGAGCGAAGAAATTCAAAGTTCTCCCAAGCTCTGTAGCTCAGCCCGCTGACCGCGGACGGGCGTGCGTGGCCATTCTGACAGCGCAGGGAAATGGGAAGTTGGCTTATTCAGTGCTCAGGGTGGGAACGTACTGTGTTCCTGGGGTCCGGGGGCCCGGGCATTGCAGCGGGCTACCCAGGGAGCCTTTGGGTGGCAGGATTTCTGAAGCTGCTAGATAGTCCCCTCTGCCCCGCGGCTGGAGGGACTCCGAGTCAGGAGGGGAGCCCCCGGCCACCACGGAGGCAGCTGTCTGCCGGCTGCTTGTGCGTGGCAGGCCTGGGCCGCCCGGGTCCCCGCAGGTGGCTCTACCGGAACCAGCCATCTTTACCTGTGACTTTCAGCTTCCTTTTCCAAAGCTCTATTCTGTTTACCAGAACCCTTTCCAACTGGTATCAGATGGAAAAGTTCCTCCCTGGCCCCAGGGGAGGCCTGTGCTCTGGCTCGGTCCCCTCGTGTGCTGTCCAGGCCGCCTCCCCCGGGACCTCCCACGCGCGCACGGGCTCCTTCGGGCCCCGTCCCATTTCCCTCCTGCCCGAGAAGCCCGAGGATGCGCTGTGGGCTCCAGGCAGCGCGGTTCCCCGCCGGGGCGCTCCGGGCTCAGCAGGGCCTCCAGGTGCCGAGGCTCCCGGGTTGGTCGTAAGCAGACACCCGGCAGCAGACAGACAGCCGCCGGTGAGCTCCCTGGTGCGCCCGGGCCTACGAGGGGCCCACCCGTCTCCCCTGAGCAGGGAAGAAGCTGCAGAAATCCTGCAGCTTTTCACATCCAGACAATTCCTGCCAAGGTTGCCTGTGCGGGTTGAGTGTCATTGACTTCGCTGTTTGACTTTGAATAGTTGCATATCTTAAAGGAAGCTCGACAGTTAACAAAAGTTGGGGGTTTTGAGAGGAACGTAATAGTACGTGTGAATGAGGATGTGCTTTAGCTTTACAATTTGTGCTTCTTACTTCTTAGTTGGGGTTTACTTTTATATGTTGTTCCTAATTATAAAGGAACAGGGTATTCGTCATGGAAATTTGGAAAATATAACGAAGTATAAAAAAGAAAGTAGGCACCTCATGTAATTTTATAACTGCTACCGTTTGGTCCTGCCCGGCTTCCCTGGCGTGGGTATGCGTATACATGTGTGTGCGTGTACCTGTGTGCATGTGTGTAGGTGTGGTGCGTGTATATGTGTGTGAACATGTGTGGATGTGTTTGCATGGGTGTGTGTGGATGTGTGGGGGGGTGTGCGTGGATGTGTACGTGTGTGCATGTGGGTCTGGATGTGTGTGTACGTGTGGGCAAACATGTATGTGCATGTGTGCGTGGGTCTGGGTGTGCTGTGCACACACGTGTGCGTGTATGCATGTGCGTGTGTGTAGGTCTGGGTGTGGTGTATATGCATGGGTGTGTGCATGTACACGTGTACGTGCATGGTCTGGGTGTGGTGTATGTGTGTGGCTTTGTGCGTGTACACGTGCGTGCGGGTCTGGGTGTGGTGTATGTGCATGGGTGTGTGCGTGTGCACGTGTGCGTGTGGTCTGGGTGTGGTGTATGTGCGTGGGTGTGTGCGTGTACGCACATTCACACAAGCAGACATTATGTTGTGTGCACTTTGTAGACAAAGTGGGCTTGGTTTATATTCTGTCATGAGCAGTGTAGACAGTGGAGTTTCTTAAAGCAAGTTGCGTGGCTGGTTCGAGTGCCGCTTGTAACCGTGCTTTTCCTGGGACGACAGATGTCCCACTCCCGCACTGCCGTCCCTGCATCTTCCGTCACTGCTCCCACGAGGACCGTGTTGTGTGTGGCTTATCTGTGTGGAGAGCTAAGGCATCTCAGCCTCTGCCTGCGTCAAAATAGGGCCCCCGGTCACCTAGACTTTGTAAAAACCAAGCCTACGAAGTCGAACCTGGTCCAGGGGCCACACTGTCCTACCCGGGACGCCTGCTTCTGCCCCGTGGGACCCTTTGCAGACGCTCCTCGCCGACTTTCCTGTTGGCGGCTCCTTGCGGCTCATTTCATCTCGAGCCTCCATTTAAGCAGGACCTCTTCCTCTCACTTCTTTTGTGGGGTCAGACTCCACGCACTTTGTGCTCTGTGGTAGCTCACAGTCAGGGGGGGCCGGCAGCCCCTGCGGGGTCCCCCCACATATAGTCAAGTCCTCGGACATAGCCTCTCTGCCCTTTATGCTCCCCGTGCCAGCAGTGAGGCTGAGACTCAGAGTGACCCAGAGCCAGGCCCTGGCCACGCGTTCCCCACCCCCCGGGGGACCCGCGTCCACCCCCCGGTACCTGTGTCCACCCCCCCGCGGGGACCCACCCTTTGCCCCATCAGTGCCCCATCTGCAGGGTTATTTTTGCTGAGGGGACAAGATGCTCAGGCAGAAGGAGATGCTGCTCGTTGCCTCTTCCAAATGAGACGCGGTCACTGAGGCAGTGAGACCACTTTGGAGCGAGCGTGGCCCCGGGGACGGAGCCCAGAGGGGCCCTGCTCGCCGCGCCCGCCCTCCACAGCAGGCTGCTGAGCCTGGGTTTCTTGTCTGTAAAAGGAAAAGGTGGGGCCTGAAGTTCTCTTCAGTTTCATTTTCACATTCTTAAGATTCCATTACTAACGTGATTCAATCAGTTTTGCTATTAAACTGGGTAACAAGCTACAATTTCTTTAACAAAAACCTGATACAATAGATCTTTCTTACTCGTTTTTTGTACTTGCTAACTTACATCATTTGACAAAAAAAATTGGAGAAACATTTTGAATGTGAAATCCTGTCCTCTCCTCCCCCCCACGGGACCGAGCCCGGCGTGGGCACCTGGGGAGACCCTTCCCCCGCCTGACTCCGGCCCCCGGCGTCGGGCACTGAGCGGTGCGCCCGTGCACACCGACATCGGCCGGGACCCGGGCGGCCCGACCGCCAGCCTCTGTCTCCCATAATGCCATGCGCCCCACCTGACTCGTTCCAGATCCGTCCTGTAAGGACCATAACTTTTGTGACAATGTTGCCAGTTTGTGCTTTAGACCGTGAGAGGCCACCAGCCGCCACCACAAGCCGTCCCGTCCCCGTTTGTGCCTTGCTTTCTAACTGTCCACCCCTCTCCCAACCTGCTCGAGGTGAGCTCACCCACCTTCCGGTTGAGGGAGTCTGGGAGGCCATGGCGGTGTTGGGCCCTCGTCACAGAGCCTGCCCCCAGACCCGTCTCCTGTGTCTTCATCGCATTCCCCGAACAGGTGCTCGCGGCCGCATCCGTGAGCCCAGCGTGGGACTTCTTTAGTTTCCAGAGGCCACTGGCCCTTTGGGTTCGGGCCGGCGGATGCGTGGGGGTCTTCCGAGGACCTCTCCTGCCCTCAGATGAGCCCCCGCGGCTCGGCTTAGGCGTGAGTCGGTGGCGTCCGAGGCGAAGCCCCTACCTGCCCCCGCCACGCACACGGCCCGTCAGCCCTGGGCGCACGGGCTGCCCGCGTGGGACAGGCGGGTTCGGTCCCCCATGTGCACCCGCGTCCCGGGCAGGCCATGTGCGGGCACCTTGTCGTGGGCAGCCGGGACCGCTGGGAGCTGTGGAGGGGCCGCCCACGGGCACGCCGTGTCTGAGATGCTCACCGTCTCCCCCTCTCTGCCGTCTCTCCCCAGAACTCGCTGGTGGTGGAGATCCCGCCGTTTCGCAATCAGAGAATAACCAGCCCCGTCCAAGTCAGTTTCTACGTCTGCAACGGGAAGAGAAAGAGAAGCCAGTACCAGCACTTCACCTACCTGCCTGCGAACGGTAACGCTCTCTTTCTAACCCTAAGCACTGAAAATGAACCAAGGGGGCACTTTTTCTAAAAGACACAGAAATGCCGAGATGCTGTCGCCGTGAAACTGTGGCTGCGTCGTACAGCCCAGCCGTGTTACCGTCCTGTTAGCGAGAGCGTGTCCTCGATTCTTAAAAAAAGAAGTGACGCTTTCGGTGTATTTTCCTTCATTACTGCCGTGGGTGGGGGCTGCACATTGGGGTAATTACTGATCGTTTTGCTGCCTGCTTGCAAATCTAGAACAGCCTAGGGGGAAGAAAAGTACAGCCCTTCTGTGTTCAGAGGCTGAGGGCGGTCTAGGTGTGTGTTTAAATCCTATAGATGCTTAAGGTGGAAAAGCAAATAGTTGTAATTATTTTGCAGGTGCCTTTAGAAATAAACCTATGCTATTGAGCCGAAAGGCTAGTGCTCGATGTGGTCATTAACTAACAGTAACGATTTCTGTGCTAGTGCCCCGCGTCACGTTCTTCCGTGAGTGATTGACCAGGAGGCTTTCGGGTCCGAGTACCCTTTACTCAACTAAAAGCTGTTCTCACTGAGACTGCTTATACTTTGAGGAGAGATGCTTAGGACGTAGGAAAATCAGTTTGCCTTTTCAGCTTAAGGTGTTTTCTTAAAGAAAATACTGTGTTGTTGTTGTTTTTTTCCTCCCCTGACTAGTAGAAGGTAAATGTGCCAGGTGTCCTCCGAGCATCGGCTGGTGCTCGGCCGGGCAGGCCGGGCATGCGCTCAGAGAGCACGGCGTCACTTGTCCCCCTGAATTCAGTCGTCGTTTGTGTCCGCTCAGCTCAGCGACAGTCTTTTCGTACAGTAGCTGTTCTAAAAACTGGGGAGATTCGTATAACTTAAGAGGGAAATCAGTTACCTGCAAAAAACTATTGCGAAAGCAGCCACATTGCTTTTTTGGTAAAATGAAGATTCTCTGAGGGTTTAGACCTCTTTAACCAGAACGTGTCATTTACAAAATAGACTAGATCGTAGGAAAGCCTAGAATATCTGCGTTGATCTCAGTTAGAATTAACTGTTTTTTGGACAAGTGATAGCCGTGCCTTTCAAGATTCGAGTAATAGGATCTCATTGTAAAGTCACCACCTCCTGAGAGGGGACGCCCGCCGGGACCGCCGGGAACGGGCGTGTGCCTGTGCACTGCTCCCCGGGCTCGTGCCTTCTCACATTCCGTGACCCTCCTGGCTGTGCGTGCTCTGTGGTCTGCTCTCGGCCACGGGGGCAATATATCGTACAAGAGAAAGTATTTAGTCATTTTTTGAGAATGTAACGATTTTGTTCTAATTAAATTTCAAGCATGGTTGACCAAAAATTGAACATTTTAAAGAAAACCAGGCTTTATAAGAAAAGTTGCTTTTTAAAGCAGCTTAGAAAATATCTTTCACGTTAACATTTTCTGCAGTCCCTGCACCGAGAGCAGTGACACACTGTGCGGTGTCGGCGGGAGAGGGCCTGTGCCTGTGACCTGCACACCCCTCCTGCAGGCGGGGACACTGAGCCCCCAAGGACACGTTACTAAGAGAAGTGGGTACGGAGGGCTGTGCGTGTGCCACCCTGTCGCCCTGCCCTGCAGTGGGAGTTCCAACCTGCAACCGCACCCATGGGGGCCTGGCTGCCCTCCACCCTGGACCCCTGTCATCACCTTCTCCGTCCTCCCCCGGACCCCTGCCCCCCATCACCGCCCCCTCCGTTTGCCCCCGGACCCCCGCCCCCCCGTCACTGCTCTCTCCATCCGCCCCTGGACCCCCATCCCGTCACTGCCCTCTCCGTCTGCCTCCGGACCCCCAACCTGTCACTGCCCTCTCTGTCTGCCCTGGGACCCCCGCCCCCTATCACCGCCCTCTCCATCTGCACCCCCCATCACCGCCCCCTCCGTTTTCCCCCCAGACCCCCGCCCCCCATCACCGCCCTCTCTGTCCACCCCAGGACCCCCACCCCGTCACCACCCTCTCTGTCCACCCCGGGACCCCCGCCCCCCCCCGTCACCACCCTCTCCGTCCGCCTCGGGCCCCCCGCCCCCCCGTCACCACCCTCTCTGTCCACCCCG
>JAPYYM010003947.1:0-10607 GCA_028534135.1 Potos flavus
CCCTCCTGCCCAGAGATGGGGCTCCCCTGCCCTCCTGCCCAGAGATGGGGGCTCCCCTGCCCTCCTGCCCAGAGAAGGGGCACCCTTGCCTATCTGTCCAGAGAAGGGGGTGCCCCTGCTGCCCGTCTGCAGCACACAACATTGGGCAGCCCTCTCTTTTATCTGTCCTTCTCTTCTTCTCTAGTTTCTTCCCCTTAACTGGGAAAATGAAGTCACATGTCCCCTTGTCCTTTGAAAGTATCTTGCCTTGATTCATTTGCTTCTCAAGCTGCTGCCAGACCTCCATTCTTCAGTTCACTGCCAAGCTTAATGGTGCCGTAGACAGGGGAAGCCTTCCCCGACCCTGATCAGTCCCTCCCCTTCTGCTGACCTGGACTCACTGCAGCCACCCCACAGCACTGCCTTGCCTGTGGTCCCTGGCCTCATGGCCATCAGATGCCCCTGACAAGGGACCCCTCTGTCCCCTGACCCCCAAGGCCCCAGTCCCTCACCACCTGTCCCCCTTGCTCATGCTGTGGCTTTGTGCCCACGGTTCCATCCTGACTCTCCTCGGGCCACACCTCCCTCCTAGCAAGCCCTCTTTCCCACAAGCGACATCACGGTAACCAGGCCAGTGATCGTGTGCCCACTAACCAGGTCCAGGCGGAGCCCCGAGGCTCAGCTTTGTCAGCCTAACCGCACTGACCTGAGGCCCCTCCCCAGGCCCCCCTGCCCTTCTGGCTAACTGCCCGAACCCCCCCACCCCTGCCTACCAAGCCAACCGCACGGGAATCCCTAACCCCACATCCCGCCCTCCCCAGCTCCTCTCCAGCCATGCCACCACCTCTCCCCACTCCTTGCTTGAACGGCATTTTCACAACCTCGTACCCAACCTTCCTGACATGAATCTTTTTACTCCAGTTCACCCTCCACCTTCCCACCTCATCAAGTCAAATCGAGACCTCAGGTTTTTGAGCAGTAGGCTAAAGTCTAAATTTTGCTCTTCCAAACTCTAGGGAATTACACAACACAAAAGCAAGAAGGAGAATAAAAGCAGAAACAGAGGCTGTCTTCAATGAAACCAGAAACATCTACACTCCAAACGCACACCGTAAGAAGAAAGACTCGAAGGCAGAGGTCAGAGGCGAGAGGGGGGCTGAAGAGGGCCCTGGCGGCGCCCCCCCTCCTGCCCCGCAAAGACAGCCGCATTGTGGGCATGGGACAGTGGGACAGGTGCACGGCTGGTGGCAAGAGTCAGAGCAGGCCGGGCAGGCCGGGCATCCCACCTGGAAGCACTCTGGGCTCCCGGAGTGGAAGGGGTGCCGCACCATGGGCAGCCGGACTGGACCACTGTCTTTGCCAGGGGATGAATGAGGGCTGCAGACTCGCTCGCCAACCAAAGCCTGGGCTGCAGGAATTCCCGCCAGCCTGGTTCCCCGGGGCTGGGCCCAACTCCGCATACAGAGCCTACAGCAGCTGGACAGGAAGGTCGCCCACGAGAGACCAGGATCAGAGGAGCCCAGGAGCCCTGCAAGGGCACCACCAGGAGGGACAGCGAGGCAGAACGGCGGGAAAAGACCTCAGAAGACACACGTGCACCGACCACATACTGCCACAGAAGAGCCAAAGCTCGTGCTGTACACACCAGCCAGGTCCGTAAAACCTAACAGAGAGTCACTCTCCAAAAATGGAGAGGAAAAAAGAACAGAAAAGTAAAAGGGGGAAAAATCAAGGCACAGCTTGGAGAAGACAAGGCACGACAACCTCAGATGAAGCAAGGGAAATGCAGAGCCACTGCAGGAAGGACACCCGGACGGACCCTCACTCACAGAGGGGGATGCAGGCAGGGCCGAGAAAGACCCCAGAAAGTTTCAGGTGACAAAGGACATCAAGTTCGAAACTGTATGATACCCAGAAAACAGTAAAATCAAGAAGTCAGTGCTCAGAAGAAAGTTGATGGTCTAAATGCTTACATTAAGGAAACAGAATGACAAGAAATAAATTAGGCAGGCAACTGGGGAGTCTTGGAAGAACACCTACGGCTGTTGTCTTGGCTTTTGCTCCCCACCGGGGCCTCCAGGACGGAAGGCTGCTGGGCTGGTGTTTGATTGCTTCCCTGCCATGTCCCAGGGCACACAGTAATGCCGGGCACGCTGTAGACCCTAAGTATTTGTCGACCAAATAAATGAATGAATTTCCTAGGAAAACACAAACGACCAAACCTAACCTCAAAAAAGGGAAGAAATCAGAACAGCTAGTGACTGTAGATCCAAAAGCCAGTGTTGGGAGAGCACCCGGGGCTCAGCAATGCACCAGGCGGACACACTAGAGCCCCTTCAGCGGGGCACAGCAGTCACTCCGAGTGTCTGCTAAAGGACCAGTAGCCCTCGCGACCAGAGAAGTTCTTCTTTTTTTTTAAAGATTTATTTATTTATTTGAGACAGAGAAAGGGGCAGAGAGAGAGAATCTCAAACAGACTTCGGCTTAGCGCAGAGTCCGAAGCGGGGTCCTATCCCACGACCCTGAGATCATGACCTGAGCCGAAACCAAGAGTCAGACATGCAGCCCAGTGAGCCACCCAGGAGCCCCGAGAAGGTCCTCTTAATGCCAAAAGTTTCAAAGAAATAAGTGTGCAGGAGAGAAATAATCCTATTTGTAAAGACTTTTGAAATAGTCATAAAGAACTATAGTTCTGTTAACTGAGAACTACAGATTAAATTCAAACTGGGAAGGCTGATTTCTCCTGCCCAGGACACTGAGAGTGTGTGTGAAGGCATCACAAGTCTTATTCACACTATTTCAAATTCAAACACATGCTAGAGAAACATCCATAACAAAAATCACAATCATAATTAGCATAATGTACACAATATTCAAATATGCAACAAATCTATAAAATGTAACTAGAAGATGGCTTTGTGCTAAAATGTGTCACTGTTAAAATGTGGGGTCTTTGTGTCTAGTCTGGGAGCGTCAATCCAGTGACCATCTGACCACGGTCACTAGACATCCTGTAAAACAACTCTCCTCCCTTTCAGGAAAGAGCCATAAAATCCGGCCCGGAAGCAGTGGTATATTCCTTGTCTTGTTAATGTAAATAGACTCCAGTCATCATCTTGCAAAGCAAATATGACAGGAACAGCACGCCCGACCGGGATCATCTAGACTAGTAAGAGAAACACAGGACAAAAGGATGCAAGATAGGGAACTGGGACCAGCAGAGAAACCGCAGTGGTACGAGCACATGGCCAGCAAGCGCACCATTAACCAGGAAAGTCTAGACATGCATATACAAAAGTAAGGAGTTAAACTTAAAATTTTGGGCGCCTGGGTGGCTCAGTCAGTTAAGCGTCTGCCCAGGTCATGATCCCAGAGTCCTGGGATTGAGTCCCGCATCAGGCTCCCTGCTCAGCGGTAAGCCTGTTTCTCCCTCTGCCTGCTGCTCCCCCTGCTTGTGCTCTCTCTCTCTGTGACAAATATATAAAAAAACAAAATCTTTATGAATGAATGGTAAAGAGAAGAAACGGTTTTAAGTCGATGTGGTTGTTGTCAGGGAAGCAGATAAGATCCTGCAGATCTGAATCAGAGTTTCAGCAATCTGACTTCTTAAAAGACAGTAAGAATTACTTGGATTTTCTTTTTAATTTTAAATACACGAAAATAAAAAGAACTAAAATCATAAACACAAGTCAAAAGTTGCTTCCTGTGAGCTAAAAGATGTCAATCACATGATGCCATAATGTTCCATAAACACAAACGTGCCCCACATTTTTATCGTAATGACCCCTGTATGGTGCTCTTCTGCTTTTTATTGACATAGAAGGACCTTATTTTACCCTCAAGCCTCATTACCTCAGTCAATGGTCAACAATCAGATCCTCATCTTCTTTTATTTTTTTTTTAAAGATTTTATTTAAGACAGAGAGAAAGCATGCGCACACACACAAGCAGGGGGAGCAGCAGGCAGAGGGAGAGGGAGAAGCAGACTCCCCGTTGAGCAAGGACCCCGATGCGGGGCTCGATCCCAGGACCCTGAGACCATGACCTGAGCCGAAGGCAGAGGCTTTAACCCACTGAGCCACCCAGGCACCTCCAGATCCCTATCTCCTAAAGTAAAGTGTTCTCTGCAGTGATTTGAATGTCACTGACAACCAAAAACCTCCACTGTGACTTCCAGTTCTTTTTATGTTTATTGTAGTAACGGTTCTGCAGATTCAAGAATGTCATGGCCCACAAGCTGTCCAAAGCAAAGAAGCATAAAAATCTGCTACTTCTTTTAAGATAAAGGAGAACTTCAGATAAAACACTTGATGCTCAAGGCAAGGATCCACTCCTTGATACTAATCCCAGGATATAACATTTGTTATCTCAAAGATCCAACACTGAAGATTAAAACCTCTGTTATTTAGGAGATTTATTAAGGAGCTAAAGAAGTGATTAGGTACACTGGAGTCAGATGCACACTTTAGGAAGGATGAAGTCAGGGACCCTCAATCTCCCTACAGGCTCTCTCCGCATGTGGCTACACACGCACCTTTTCCAGGGGAAAGCTGTGCAACTTTGTAGTTAAGGGGCTTTGAAGTTGGCTTGGGTTTAAAGCCTCTCTAGGTTAGAATCCCAAGTCTATCACTTGATGGCTAGATGGGCTTGGCCCACAGAACAGCATCTCCAAGTAGGACTGAGAGAGACGTGAAATACAGGCAGTCTTCAGCAAGGGGCCCGCACACAGGGATGCTCTCAGAAGCTGCTAGTTAAGGCACAGTTTTGGGTGATTGAGCCCGTGGTCAAACGCTAAACACAGGTCATTCCTCATAGGACACTTTGATACTGCCTTGTATGGATTTGTCTGTAAGAATTTTGTCTTATGATAAGAATTAGAACATTTCCTGAATGCTTATTATGTGCCAGGCAATGTTCTAAGTGCTTGAATTAAATTTATTAACTCATTTAATTTTCCTAACAGCCATGGGGGGATCCAGGTTCATTTTCCCATTTTACTGGCAAGGAAACTGGAACCCAAAGTTACCAGGTTAAGTGTTGGAGACAGGATTTAAAGATTTTTTTTTTATTTATTTTTTATAAGAGAGAGTGCACAAGCAAGCAGGGCAAGGAAAGAGGGAAAGGGAGATTGAGAGGGAGAGAGACTCCCCGCTGAGTGCGGAGCCCAAGGCAAGGGTGGATCCCAGGACCCTGAGATCATAACCTGAGCCGAAATCAAGAGTTAGACTCTCAACAAATTGAGCCACCCAGACACCCCTGGAGCCAGGATTTAAACTTCAGGAGTTGTGGTGGCATCCAGGCTTCTAGTAAGTAACACTGCTGCCACTCTCACTGTAAGCTTACTGAAACCAAACATCATTTATATTTCTTTGTTTTGTTTTGTTTTTTTTAAGATTCTTATTTACTCATCTGACAGAAGAGAGAGCATGAGCAGTGGGGAGGGGCAGAGGGAGAGGGAGAAGCAAACTCCCTGCTGAGCAGGGAGCCCTAGGCAGGGGCTCCATCCCAGGACCCTGAGATCAGGACCTGAGCAGGAGGCAGAGGCTTCCCGGACTGAACCACCCAGGGGCCCCCATCATTTATATTTTTAACACACATTTGTGGTACACAATTATGTTATCAGGTACTTCATAAGGCAATGAACTGTGTTTTTTGTCTCTGTATCTGTCCCTGAGTGCCTTAAGGTTCCCAAAAGCCATCTGAAGAGGCGAAACCAATACAGGGCTCTGTTAGGACCTGCACAGTGCGACCTACCTGCCCTTCCAGCTCCTCCCGACCCCCTTCCCCCTCACTTCTCCACTCTACCCACAGACTTCCCTGCGGTCCTGCTAAACTGCATGGGCACTCCCGCTTCACTGCTCACACAGTGGGGACCCATCCATTTCAGTCAGGCGCTGAGCACCTACTACGTGATGGTCACGGTGAACAGGCACTGCAGAGTACGGGGTGAAGAAAAATAGGACATGAATGGGAAAGAGGTGAAATCCGAGTAGAGTCTGTGGTTCCGTTCATAGGACTGCACAATGTTAATAATTTCTGAGCTTTGATCAATTTGCCGTGGTCACGTGAGACGTCAACATTAGGGAGAACTGGGTGTAGGGTACTAAGGAACTTTCCGTTTACCTTTGCAACGCCCCCCACCCCAGAAAACCCACAGACGCGGTGCCTGCTCCCCCGCCAAGAACTGCGTGCTGCAGGAACCGTACACGGGTGGGTACCTCGCGGTGAGCGGGGCGGATCAGCCCCCAGTAACTCCCGGGCCTTCGGGAGGGGAGGCGGCGGGGGCTCCCCAGCCCGGCGGTGGTGGGCACCGGCGCGGCGCCCACCCTGCGTCCCGCAGGACCCTGGGCCTTCCTGGATAACCAAGTCCTTTAAAGGCGCTCCCGCAGCCCCCCGCTCCTCAGCTGCACAAGAGGGCTGGGGCCGCGCCAGCCTCGCTCTGCAAACCGCGCGGCGCCGGGGGCCCTCGTGGGACGCACCTGGAACTCCAGCCCATAGATCACCGGAGCGTCGTCCTCCATGCTGCGGCCGCTCACGCGCCTAAGGCCTGTCCCTAGAGCGGGGGCGCCTCCAGCTCAGCGCCCATTCATTCCCTCCTGCCCAGGAGGCCCGAACCGGGTGCCTTCTAGGCCCACCTCGGCTCCCGTAGGCCTTACTTCCTGTATTTTCCCGATGCGTCATCAATACGCTCCCCTCCGGCTGCCAATGGAAACGGCTCCGGGCTCTTGCGCATGCTCCCTTGACTCCATACGGGTTCTCGACCCTACTGGCCGTAGGAGGAAGACCCGGCGGGGAGGAGCCTGGTCCGGAGCCAGATCTCGGGGGCGGGGGCGGGAGTGGGAGGAGGTGTTGGGCTGTGGGGCAAGGACGGGGGCGGCTGGTGGGCGGGCGTCTCTCAGACGTCCACTGCTTGGTGCCCTCCCTGCTCGGTTCTTGCAGAGAGAATCGCTCACCTGGACCTGTGCCCTGTGGTTTGTTATCATTAGTGCCCAGCGGGGCGCAGGGACAACGCTTTACAGGCCCTGTCTTAAAGTTCTTCCCGCTAACGCTGTGCCTAAGGTAGAATGCTTCCATCTTAGAGAGAAGAGGCTGCAAAACCGACCTTTGAGGGCACCGAGGTAGTAAGTCGGAAAGCTAGGACGTGTGCCTGGTCTGTGGACTCACCAGGGCACTGCCCAGGATCCCGAAGGTCAGTGGCCACGCCCATTCAGGCCGCAGGCAGCCAGCATATGGGGGTGGGGGTGGGGGAGAAGCAGTACCAGTGCTGCGCCAGGGAGTGATGCCTGGCACCACACCGCTGCCAGCATCTGACCGGCATTTGACTCAATAGGAACCTGCTGGGAAGACCCTGGGTTCCCTGGAGATGTCCAAGGACGATCCTGGAGGACACTACTTAGACAGCATTTCTTGACTGTGCCTGCCTTAACCATGTCCTTAACAGACAGAAAGGAAACTGCATGGAATCCCAAAATGCCATAGCAGAACCCCCTTTACTAAGCTGGATCCCACTACTTTCCAGGACCACGCACCTCTCCAACTATTTAACTTTTCTCTCAAGCCTTAATCCATTTTCATGACAAACGGCAAGGTCTGGAACAGGTATATGAAAAGAGATCAACAGGGAAATGCAAATCAAAACCACAATGAGATATCACCTCACACCTGTAAGCATCACTGGTACCAAAAAGTCAAAAGACAGCAAGTGTTGGCAGGAAGTGGAAAAAGGGGAACGCTTACACGCTGTCGGTAGGCGTGTAAACTGTGCA
Organism: Potos flavus; assembly: GCA_028534135.1. Lineage (NCBI taxonomy): Eukaryota > Metazoa > Chordata > Mammalia > Carnivora > Procyonidae > Potos > Potos flavus. The sequence continues at coordinate 7,746 of JAPYYM010003947.1, forward strand.
GCCACTGTGGAAAACAGTATGGAGTTTCCTCAAAAAGCTAAAAATGGAACCATATGTTCCAGCAATCCCACTTCCGGGAGTCAAAGGAGATAAAATCACCATGTCAAAGAGACATCTGTACACTCATGTTCAGCCTTATTCATCTGCAGCCTTATTCACAGCAACCAAGACATGGAAACAACCTAATTGTCCATAGATGAATGGATAAAATGTGGCACACATGAGTGCCCCCCACCCACACACACAGTGGAATGTTATTTAGCCTTAAAAAGGAAATCTTGTTGTTTGGTAAACATGGATGAATCTGGAGGACATTCTGTTAAGTGAAATAAGCCAAACGCAGAAAGACAAATACTGCATGAGTACACACATACATGTGAAATATTAAAAAAAAAAAAAAAAAAAAAAAAAAACCTTCGAAGTCATTGTAGGAATAGAATGGTGCTTACCAGAGGCTGAGTGGTAAGGGGAAAGGATCCAGTGATCAAAGGATACAACTTTTCAATTATAAGGCAAATAAGTTCTGGAGACCTGATGTACAGAAAGATGACTATAGTTAATAATAAGATACCTTATACTTGAAACTTTTGAGAGTAGATCTCAAATGTTTTCATCACACACACACAAAAAGTAACAAATTGGGATGATGGATGTGTTAATTTGATCGATGTGGTACTCATTTCACCATGTATACATGTGTCAAGACATTAACATTGTACCTATTGAATATATACTATATGGTCAAAAATAAAAATGTAATCACTTATGAAAAGAAGACAGAAATGGTTTTTCTCTGTTGTATCCTAGGGCCTACTGCCCTGCCAGGCACAGCTAATATTCAACAGATACTCCTCAAGCAAATAAAGAGCCCTCAGTGGTTGCAGTAAAACATCAAGGAAGCAGAGGCACAGATTGGAGGATCCTGTTCACTGTCCCCGATTGCCTGAGATTAAGTTGTGGAGCTAAGAGAAAGTAGTCTTCATATTGCTTTAAATGTACGCACATATTACTGGTATTATTACTGCCATCTTTATGGTTAATGTTATTACACAAGTAGCAGGGATGCACAGCAGGAAAAGTAGAAAATACTGATAAGCATAAAGAAAATTTTCTAAAAATAAGTATTTCTTCGGTGCTCTGGCAGGGAATAAAAAGAAAGGGCCTAACATTCTCTCTTCCACCTGCCCCTCTACGCCTGATCCCTTTAGACTGAGTGTCAAACTTTCCCTCCCCATCCCCAGGGATGACGTCACTACCCCCGCCCATTCCCCGCCCCCCAGTTAGCCTCGGCGAGCAGGCCCCGCCCACCGCAGCACGTACAGGAAATGCGCGGGGCGGCCGTCCCTGCACTGGGCATGCGCGAAAGTGGCACGGACGGAGAGCGCGCGCAGGCGCAACAGCCGGAGGAGGTGCCGGGTCCAGACCGTCCTTCCGGTCTGCGTCCACCTTGTCCTCGGACTCTGGTCGCGGCGGCAGGTGACCGCCTCCCCAACCCCAGGGGGCAGGTGGCAGGTGAGACTCAGGGCCTGGAATGTGGGGAGGGGGTCGGGTCGTCCCTAACCGCAGCCACGCACGCCCTGACCCCAGGCTCTCGGGAAGCTCGCCCGCGGGAGGGACACCCCTTCGGTGGCTTGTCGTCTCGCCGCTCCTCCTGCGGGGCGGGAAGGTCTCCTCTCCCGGTCCCTGCCGTGGGGGGCTCCTCCGCGGGGAGGGGGGCTGCTCCGTGACGTCTCGTCCGGGGAGGTCTCCTTCAGGTCCCGGCTGTGGCACTCGGTGAGCAGCTTGCCCTGAGCAAGCCCTTGATTTCTCTTCTTGTCGGTTGGCTCTTCTGTGGACAGAGGGGACCCGCCCGACCAAACTCTCAGGACTGGGCGGGTGCGTGCGGCGGTCTGTGTAAAAGCGTGGAAGCCGCAGTTATTCCCCGTCCTGGGCCCTCCCAGAGCCACGTTCCGGACGGAACTGATCGGTAGAGTGTGTATGCTGCCAAGACTGAAAACGTTTCTTTTAGAAGAAGCACCGGCTCAAAGATCTGTTCTGAAACGCGTGTGTGTGTCCCTCACGCTTGAGCACGGAAGTTTAACCCGCGAAACTTGGACTGCAGTTTCCCCCTTCTCATGGCTGCTGGAGGATAGTGTCTTTGTGTCCAAATGCTCTCCTCCTGGCTTCTTTCCATGAATTCAGGATGGTGCCCAGTGACAGACCCTGGCCCACTGCGGTGGGGCGGGAGAGAGCGAGGGGATTGCCAATAGGGTAATTTAGTGGCAGTGTCTTTCCCTTGTCCTCATTCTGTGATTTCCAACAGCATGTTAGCACTGTGCTTCCTTATTAAAATTACAGTTACCGTGCTGATGTGTAGGTAGCTCATTACAGCTTAAAAGTGCCCTGTGCATCGGTTACTGTTTATTCCCCATGACCTCAGTTTACAGACTGAGGAAAGCAAGACTAAGAAATTAAGTCATTTTTCAAAGGTCGCTACGTAGTGGAGCTAAGACTCAAGCAGTTCCTCAGAGCTGTGTTCAGTGCTCTTTCTGACTCATCCCCCCTGCTCTGGAGGGTGATCTGTCCTAGCAACCTTACAGGGAGAGCAAAGGCAGAGACCCCTGTGTCGGAGTCCCGTCCGCATCAAATATTGACAGTATGCCTTGGGCCAAATCATTTGGTTTTCTCTGTCACGTAATGGAGGTAATAACGGTACTCCATAAGTTGGCCCTGAGGATTAAATAAGATAATACATGTAAAATGCTTGATCGGCAGTGGGTGTTCTTTACATGGGGGCTTTTGTAAGTATATGCTAATTAGACTTCCACTACATGGCATATATTTTCATGGAAATAGGGTTTACATTATGGCAGTCTGGTAAAA
>JAPYYM010003948.1:0-10605 GCA_028534135.1 Potos flavus
GAAGAAAAAGATAGGGATTGAAAGATACTTTTAAAAAGGGAGGGAGGGAGAGGCAGGCAGCATCAGGACAGCGGTGGGGAGCTGGGCTTTGCAGACAGCCACTGCTGGTGTGGCAGCCGCTGCCACTCGCAACTGTGTTTTTGAGAAACTGACTTCACCTTTCTGAACAATAGTTTCTTTTTGGGAAACTATAGCTAAAAGCCCTAGCTCATAGGGTTTTTATGAGGATCAAATGAGAGAGCACTTGGCTCAGTAACTGGCTCCATGTTAATTCACAGTTAGTAAAATGGTGGCTGGTGATGATGATGGTGGGTGTGGGGAATGAGGAAGATAAAATCGAGGATGATGTCCACGTTTCTGGTGTGTTATTCAGTGACCTAGAGAACATTGAAGAAAGTGCAGATGATGACTTGCACGTTGGATGTGCTTATGTTTGGAGGGCTTGTGAAACTTTGCAGTGGAGGGTGTTACGGTATGTGGCTGGATTCCGGGTCTGGAGCTCGGGGATGAGATCTGAGTGGGGCTGAGGCGGTGATTTGATGATCTCTCTACCACTGTCCTACACAAAGCTTCCTTCCCCAGCTTCTTCAGTCAGCATTGATAAGCATCGCTACTGTGTTCATAGAGGATCAACTTTAGATGGTATGAAGAATGGGGGAGAGGTAAAAATACTATGTTACATGTTGGCTGAAGTGTTACCTACCCGTTTTAAGTTTTTGAAAAAAAAAATCCTCTCCAGTTTACCATTTTGGCTGGGAGAAAATCACCCTGTGAAATACTGTGAAAAATACTGTTTGTATTGTTTGTACTGTTTTTCCCTTTTGTTTGGTTCTTCTCTGCCTTACGTCACTGTGACTCCTAATTCTAAGCGAATATTCAACTAAAAGTGAATCATTGTCAGGAATAAAATGACTACACTTATTTTGGAAGTTTGTATTCTTTCATAACTGAATAACTCAAGTCCTGGTCTTCTCTGCCTTCCTTCCTTCAGCAGGGAGAGGTCTCCTTTCCTTGCTGTACATTGAGTCACAACATTTGCATGGAGCCTGTCTATTGCTGCCCTACGCGGTGGTGATTTGTGTATCTGTGTCTTTGGTTCTCCCAGACTGGTCGTTCCATGAAGCTGGTGACTGTGTCTTATGCATCTTTCTACTCAGTGCAGTAGCTTCCACTGCACCTTGTCTGGTTCAGCTCAGCTCAGCACACGTTTGAAGGTGTAAGGACCAGACACTTCTGTATACAAGGGACAAAAATGATAAACAGGATGTAATCTTAATAACCAGGTTTTCAGGAAGGACAATTTACGGGGAAAATGACTATATTTAATTTGCCAATCTTAGGACCTGTGTTATAGATCATAGATCTTAACTCTTGATTAAGCTTCCAAAAAGAAGCCAATTTACATGCTTGAAAACACATAAAATATGATCTGTGGCATCTGCTACCAACAGCCCACTGATTGTTCACATTGATGGATAGACTCCTGATTCTTTGAGGCCAACGCCCTCCAGGCTGACACTGCCTTCACTACGAAGGGCTATTTTCTGCTATCTGGACCCTGTCACAGTGGACTGCCCTTGTATTTCTAGACCTTCTATGGCTTCATGTGTCTCTGGATTTGCCTATGCCCCTGGTTCTTGAGTGAAAGGCACTTTACCCATCCACATGGTGAATTCCTCCTCATCCTTTAAGATTCAGTTCACATTTCCTCCTGTAAGCCTTTCCTGACATTTTTTCCTACCTTATGTCTTTGCAGAGAAATTCCTTCTTCTATATTCTCTTAATACTTTGTATGCCTATCATGTCTGTCTTTGCCGGGAGACTGTATGATATTTCAGAGCAGGTACAGTGTATTTAAAGAGCTCAAAGTTGGGGCACCTGGGTGGCTCAGTCACTTGAGCATCTGACTCTTGATTTCGGCTCATGATCTGAGCGTCCTGAGATCGAGCCCTGCGTTGGGCTCTGTGCTCAGTGGGAAGTCTGCTTGAGATTCTCTTTCTCCCTCTCCCTCTGCTTCCCCCCACTCTCTAAAATAAATAAATCTTAAAAGATAAATAAAGAGCTCAAAGTTTAGATAAGGAAAATACTATGTAATAACGATCTTATAGTGTGCGATATATATATATATAAACATATATAAATAATTTATGATAGAAGTATGTTTATGAAAGTACTGAGAGACTTATGAAAGCACTGAGAAGGGCTTCAAACTCAGAATGAGGGTCTAAAGCAAATCTCGGAGATGGTAACATTTAATCTGAGTAGTACTGAAGCCTGAAAGGGTATTAGTCTAGCAGACAACGGAAGGAAGGACATTCCATGGAAAAGCATAGAGGTATCAGAGTATGTTGTTTTCTGGGAACTGCAATTCATTGGTATATTTGTAGATGTGATGGCAGAGGAGGCTGGTGGGATAGGCAGGCGTCAAATCAGAGCTGTGGTGTAGGCGTTTGAGTTACTATGATGAGCTGAGTAAACACGCCAAGCAATCTGTGAGTCAGCGTGAGGAGAAGGCATAGTCAAATTATGGGTTAGTGAGGGCCCTCTAATCGCAGATCAGGCCTGGTTGAAGTCCACAGTACTGGAGGCCGGGAGGCCACTGTGCCATCACTTGTTTAGCCAATCCTTTATTGATGATCATTTAGATGGTTACTAAATTTCTGCTTATGCTTCTTCATCAGATAAATTTAGAACAATTAATGAACTAATGTTTTCCTAAAAAAAGCAGGAGGCCACACTGACGAATGCCTAGTCACAAAAGTGATTCCGTTTTTTTAATAGTAAATATATGGCTCAGCTCATTATATATCAGTGGCTCTTTTAAACAAGGATTTTGATTGCTGAAAGAAGTGAGAACAGTTACGTTAAATTTTGCTGGCTTTTTGTAATGGTTGCTCGGTAAACCTCAAAATTACAGCATCATCTCCTTAGCTGAAACAAATAACAATTTTTAACAAAAGCAAGTGCTTTCATGTGCTTCATTATATTCTAATGAATTCTTACATTACAAAGTCAGATGTCTTGTAGATTTCTTTTTGCTCCTTTCTAAAACCTTTTCTGACTCTCTTAAACTATGTAATTGATCATTTCCTCTTCTGTATCCTTTAAATGCATCTGTTATGAAGACATCTTTGCTTACTTCTGTCTCTCCTTTCTGGACTTACCCTCTTGTGGATGAGGACTTGGCATCTTATTGATTTGTATTCCCTCAGTTCTTAAAACAGTGTCTTAGCCACTGGTGCTTTTCCCTCTTTGCTGTCCTTATAACGCTCATTATAGCTAGCATTGTATTGAGCCCTTACTCTGAGATGGGTACTGTCCTAAGTACTTTATTCGGATTTTTCTCAGTTGACTCTCCCAACAACTCTATGGATAAGTTCTATATGTACCCTGTGGGTTTACTATTTCTTTAGTAAAAAATGGAAATTCTGGCTACTTTCTCTGGTTTAACCTATGATATGCATTTTAGAGAAGAGAGAAGCTGGGTAATCTGCATAGGTCATATGTTTCCTAAGTAGTAGAGCTGGGACCCAAGGATCTCAGCACCTTTATTCTTGAACCCCTCTCAAGAGTGCATTGATAAGTGAACAGTGGCTCACAAGTAATAATATTTGTCTAGGGGTACATATTATTATACTGGTGTTTATATAAATTTTCCCCATTTTCATATTTGAAAATTTTCAAATCCACAGAAAAGTTGAAACTATAGGAACAATAAACACCCATATACTCTTCATGTACAACTATTAACATATTGTACATTTTTTCCTCTCTCTTTCACTGAACCACTTGAAAGAAACTTAGAGACATAATAGCACTTAATGCCTAAATATTTCAGCAGGTATCTCCTAAGAGCAAGGACATTTACCTACAAACCACAATGTAATTATCGTACATAAGAATTTAAACAGAAAAAAAAAATAATTTAAACATAGATACAATGATATCATGTAATAAACAATCTATATTTAGATTTCCCCAATTATCCCAATAATGATTTTTATGGATTTTTTTCTTTTGTATCCAGAGCCAAAGATCACTTAGTACGTCTAGTTGGCATTCCTTCTTGATCTTCTTTGATTTGGCACAATTCTGCCCCTTTTCTTTTTCTTTCTTTCTCTCTCTCTTTTTTTTTTGCTTCTTGACAATGACATTTTTCAAAGAGTCTACATCAGTTGCTTGGTAGAAAGTTCCACAGTTGATTCAGGCTAACCCTTTTTTTGTAAGAATATTACATAGGTGATCATATATTATGATACTCCCTTTGCACATGATGTAGTTCTGTTTTTGGTAATTCTAAATTTGATCACTTGATTAAGGTTCTGCCCCTCAGATTTTTCCACTGAAAGACACCTTCTTTTTATAATGAGTAAGCTGTCAGATGATAACATTGAAACTGTTTGAATATCCTGTTTCCCAACAAACTTCTAACCAGTGAAAGTTTTAATATCTGTGGATAATTTTTGCTCAAATTATTTCAATGGTGGTTGTAAAGTTGTCTTTTTCAAGTTCTATCATTACTTCTACATGTTAGGTGGTATTCTTCTGTAAAGAGGAACTCTGTCCTCCTTTTTTAGAATCACTTCGGACGTATGGATTCTTTTGTTATTTAACTGTTACCAGTTACTGTCCTTATTTTTCCTGGTGCTCAAATTATCCCAAATTTGGCCAGTGGGAACATTCCCAACCAAGCTCCTATATCCTTTTCACATGTTTCCATCATTCTTTGAATTCATCCTTGCTTTTTGTCACAGCAAAATATTCCAGCCTCCCTGACTGGGCCCGGATTCCTTTTATTGTGGAAAGTATTTAGAAACAAAAATCTGGGGGCTAGGAATGCTTATTTTTGCTCTTAACCTACTTAAAAAACAAAACAAAACCTACTTCGCATTTCCAAATAAACAGTAACAATTTCTTAAGTGCTCATAAAGTCTCATTTGGCATTAATCTAAATTCCACCTTTATATCACATTAGAAGCAAAAACATTAAAATTGTAAGTAAACTCAAAATGATAGCACCTTTTAGGAGATTTTCTAAGTGGAAAGGGATAGTGCTTAATTATGTTAAACAGAAGTTGGTTTGAAATACAAAGGTGCAGATGCAGGCGCTTATTTTCTTTGATCGACTTCAGGAATTAAAAGTTAAATAGTGAGGGGGGCCTGGGTGGCTCAGTCGACTAAGTGTCTGCCTTCAGCTCAGGTCATGATCCCAGGGTCCTGGGATCAAGCTGCACATTGGGCTCCCTGCTCAGGGGGAGTCTGCTTCTCCTTCTCTCTCTGCCTGCTGTTCCCCCTGCTTGTGTCTGTCTGTCTCTCTCTCTTTTTCTGTCAAATAAATAAAAATCTTTAAAAAGAAAAAGTTAAATAGTGAGTGCCGAAATAGGTAATTGGTAAATGCCCCTGAATTAGATGTTCCCAAAGACAAAAATAAAGTTATTGTCGGACAACTCTTGGAAGATGACCTTACATAGACCAGAAACTCTTGGTTATTTTAACTTCATGCTCTCAATGATCAATTGATTGGTTGACCTAATATTTGACTATAGTTCATGACTAAGGCCTTAGTAAAAGATAATGTTGGACAAAATGCGAGATCAAAAAAACTGATCGCTGTAGCAGGACTTTAGAAGAGATAGCAACTATAGACTTCAGTGATTCAGACTCTGGAATCTGTTATAGCAATGGGGTGAGATTACTTGATGTCTACATATTCTGGCAAATCGACTTTAATTTTCTCAAATTATAGATTGTGTTCTCCACTGTAACTTTCATTTCCTCTAAAGGTAACTTAAATACCTTTATGCCTTTGATCACTTTGGCCTTCTCTCCCCCTCTCATCCTGTCCTGCTTAGGGTTTTTCCTCTCCTGTCACCTCCAAAAGCCACTCAGAATGCTAAGCTTTCTGGCTTTGTTCCTAACACAAAAAGAACTAGGGGACTGACCATGAAACAGGGATATGAATTTTTTTCTGAAATTGAGCAAGTCACTTAACTTTCTGTGCTTTCATTTCTCAGCTGGTAAACTGAATATAAGGTCTCCTGCCTTTTATGGATATTATGGGAATGAAACCAGTCATAGAAAATGAGTTCTGTATCACTGAGAGGATTTAATGAGTAGTATTTTATTTATTTATTTATTTATTTATTTATTTATTTATTTATTTAAAAGATTTTATTTATTTATTTGACAGAGAGAGAGAGAGCACAAGTAGGCAGAGAGGCAGGTAGAGAGAGAGGGGGAAGCAGGCTCCCCGCTGAGCAGAGAGCCCGATGCGGGGCTCAATCCCAGGACCCTGAGATCATGACCTGAGCAGAAGGCAGAGGCTTTAACCCACTGAGCCACCCAGGCGCCCCACTGAATAGTATTTTATCGTGATAACAATCAGAGGCATTTTCATTTCAGTTTTTACCACGGCAGGAATTTAGATTTGAAGCTAGGATAATAGACACCAGAATACAGAATATTGGGATGGCTGCAGAGTTGTTTTCCTCTGGAGATCTTAAAATCCGTAGGATTCTTTCCTCTGGATTTGGTTGTACCTACACCATGGGGTAGCTCAAGTCCCTTTCCAGTGGAATGCTATGGAATTCTGCATCCCGTCCTTCGGGCCCCATGAGTACAGCGCTGAGCTGTTTCCTGCTTCTTTCAACAATTGTGTCTCTTCCAAGGCCAAATGCCCTGTGAAAAAGCTATTCCTCCTCATTTGTTCCTATTCCCATCACAGTGAATTCTTCCGTAGCTGGGTCCTCTGGAGCTTGTGAGATGTGATGAGAGCTCTCTGAAATCTCCCAGTTTTGTATCTGTTCATTTTCCTGCCTGCCCTTGCCTACTTCTGTATCACCTTTGTTTCTAAATCACACGCCCTGGAGGACGAGAGGATCCTTGTTCTGCTGTATCTGACCAACAGCATGATGTAGATGGCAGAAATTACAAGTGATGCTTAAGGACTCTAAAGACAATCTTATTTACATCAGAAAACCCTTCTGAAGTTACTAAGGACACCTGCAGTTGAGTTGGTTTTTCCCTTGTCACTCTCCAGAGCCACCGCCTGGTTGGGCATCTCAACATGTCCCGATTTCTTCAAATGTTGGTACTTGACTCCCAGCATAATTAGTTTACATAAGAAACATTATATAGAATTGAGGTGGGAGTTTTACTGTCCCCTGACTTATTTGAAAACTCATTTCAAGGGTTTCCCAGAACGCCAGTTACATCAGGATGAATTTCCAAGGGTAAAATTGTAGATTGCAATCCTACAAAAGAGATGTGGGCACGGGATGTGGAAGAGCTATGTCTGCTTTGCCAGTTGAGACGCGTTTCTTTTTCTAGTTCAAAAAATGACGGAGACATTATTTTAAGGACGCTTTGGAGATGATGCTGTAGGAATGTTCGAGAGTAAATTTTGAGTGTGATTTGCCCGTTTGGGCTTAATTCTGGCATCCAATTTGGGGGGAAAAAATCTATCATTATTGGCTGTGTGATCCTCACCTGATTTTTATTTACTGAGCTGCTAAACCATATGTGATAAAAGAGGAGAGTGGGCCACCAAGGATGGCCCAAAGTTCTTCTGTCCGATCCATGTGAAGGTCAGAGGATCAACGCTGCCTTTTTCCCATTAACCTTTAGCACCAAAAGACATGTAATTTCCTCCAAATCAAGTGTATCATCTTTGATGTTTTTAGAGGACTGCTCTAAAGTGGGCCATATATACAAGTATTATACCACTAAATCTTTTTTTTTTATACCACTAAATCTTTTGATTTGGGTTTTTTTATGCCCCTGACCTGGGGCCAGTTTAACAGAAGTTGGAATAGTGTTTCTCTTGTCTCAAGATGAATATGTATCTTTTTTTTTTGAATATGTATCTTTTAATCTAGTTCTTGATATTTAGAAATGAAGTTCTTTAGCTACTTCTATGATTATATGGTATTATAGATCTAAAATAAATTTGACAAGTTATAGTTCTTTCCTAGGATCTACTCCTAACATTTCTATCCTAAACGTGTACCAAAGAAAACATTTACAGGCTTGATAACACAGATGAAGTCAAAACTTTGTGTTCAAGGGTAGTCCATTAGGAATTGTATTTAGTTGCAGGTAACAGTAACACAAAGAACAGAACCCTAAATTGCTAGGATGCTAATTTAGGATTAATATTATGACTTCTTGCTCTGTATTCTTCTCCCTTCTCAGGATCCCCTCCTGATCATAAAGTGGCCACTGTAGTTCAGTGACTAGTCAGCCCCCATTTAAAGTAGCATCCCAAAAGCCCCACCCATTAACTTGTTTACCTACAACCAGCCAGAATTTAGTCACTGGGCTACCCAGATCTACCAGGGAAGATAGGGAATGTAGTTTTCCATTACTAACTCATCCCCTACTCCCAAAACAAGTGAACAGAAAAGCCTTCTTTTTAAAAGAAGGGAAAAATAGATACTGGTAAGTGCCCAGCGGTTGCTGCCACCAGTACCTTTTCTGATGTGCCCTAACCTTTCTTTTGATCTCCTCTGTTGTTGTAAGCACTTTACAGTGTAGCTCAGCTAAAACACTTGGCACTCACTGAGAACCCTTTCACTTCCCTTCCCCCACACTCTGCATATTGTGAAAGGCTTTTGCCTTCCATCCCAACTGTCTCAGCCTCTTAACCTCTAGGGCATTGCTCAGATTACAGTTTTCTAGGGGGGGCTCTGTAGTCGTTGTCGTTACCACTATACTGTAGTATGACCATCCTGCCCCTCCTCCCTTTCTTCTTTCATCTCCTTTCTCTGAGTTCTCGGTAGATTTGGGCCAATGCATTCTAGTTTCACAGCTAATTTTTCAGTGACTCGCTCATCCCCCTCCCCGACACTCGCCTAGTACAGTACATGTATATAACAAATGTTCAACGCATGTGTATTGAATTCCATCGCAGACCCAGTGCCAGCAAGATAATAGGAAGTTCTTTTATGCAACACTTTTCTGAGTGTTTTCTTTTTGTAAGGAAAAAATAATTGGTGATATCAGCATTTCGAGCATCCTATCCCATTAGTAGTTATTGTCTAATAAATAAGTCCTTGGTCACTTTAGTGAACAGTCTGTTGGGTAGAAGTGCAAATTGCAGTTTGTTTACACCCTAAACATGTAAGAAACATTAACTGTCTTGGCCTCTTGGACTGTGTGCATTTGATGTGCCCAAGATTAGGGCACTGAAAACAAACAACAAGAAACGGAGGGGGCAATAAAAACTTTTGTTCCTCTACAGCACCTGAAAGGACATTAAGCTAGTCAAGTGTTCAAAAAGCAAAACAGCCGAGGTGCCTGGAGTTTGTTTCATAACCTGTCCTCTTCTAAATAAACTTTTTCATGTTCTTAAGTGGTACTTCCTAAACTACTTTTTCATGCTTTTAGAGATATTTTCAAATTACAGCTATTTGGGGGGGGGGATTATTAATTCAACTCATACTTACTGATTTTGAGATTTTTTTGTTAATTATGACACTCTGGGTGCCTCAGTGATAATTGATTCATTCAGGTTGCGTTCGTACATAAACATTAAAATTTATGGCAAATCTTTTTTTTAAGATTAAGATTTTAAACTTAAGATTAAGGTTTTTTTTAAAAAAACTTTAACTTGCATTTTTTGGTTATGGGGCCTGGAAATTACATAGAGACTGGTTTGTTTCCAGGACTTATTTTAAAAACTGCATATAAACCATCTACTGGTATAATTTTGGAAGGCCCTTCTAGATAGATCATTGCTTCTCACGGATCTGAACAAAATTGCTTTCTTTTGAATTTCATGCCATATCCAAAATCAGATTTTAAGAGTTTTCCAAGAGAAATTTGCATTCTCTATCATTTGCACCTTCTACTCTGCTCATCCCTTCTTTCTGCAAGCTTTTTAATACTTCCTGAGCAGCACTGTCTAAGGATTAGTAGTGACACAGGGTCCAGGGGGGGTGACAAATGAGCAGGAAAGGCTTGAAGTAAGATTAGCAAATAAGCCCCATGCAGGGCCAGGTGAGGGAAAGGTCAGTGAGAGTTGACTGCGGAAATGTAGAACAGACCAGAAATAACTCAGGAGTATTCGAGTTTTGAAGGAAACGAAGTTTGAGACTTGTGATAGAGGAAACTAGGAGCATATCCCAGAATGAAAACAGCCTTGGCTGATATGGAAGTAAAGTCAGGCACTTTAGAACTCAGGGTCATTGTCATCTCCACTCCCCTTGGTCTTCAAGATGTGTCTACTCTTCACTCAGTGTTTACTGAAGCCCATCTTTTCTGTCGCAAACAGATCATGCCTTTCTCATGTCAACTAGACTTTTTCTGGTCTATCCCTCATATCACCACCAGGTTAATATCCCCAGAATTTTTATTTTTATCAGGTCATTCTCCTGATGATGATGATAAACTTCCAGAAACTTCCCATTTGCTATAGATAAAGTATATATTCCTCAGTCTGAAATTTAGGGAGCATCATCATTTGATACCACTCACCTGTGATTGTCTACATCTCATTTTTCCACTGATATTAAGTTATCTCTTTAGCTTGATTCTGCCTCGGTGCCCCCTGAGTAAATGATAGTCTGTTTTGCTGTATAACTCCTTACCTTGGAGACTCTTCCC
>JAPYYM010003949.1:0-10602 GCA_028534135.1 Potos flavus
TCTTCCCAGAGTACCACCGTCCTACCACTTCTGTACCTCAAATAGATGGCAATACCATGTCACGTGATTCCAATATTTACATTTGTCATGGAGTTTTTTTTTCCTACAGTTATCACATAGTATCAAAACTTTTCAGATTAAAAATTGGGTACATGTGGAGGTCAAAACTTTTCTTAAAATAATGCGTGGACTTTGCGTATGAAATATGAATTTGATTCTTAATAGAATTTTTCTTATTACAAATACAATATTTAAACAGGCTTGTCTATATCAGAAATTGGGAAAGTGTCTCACAGGGTTATTTATATGTTAATTAAATATAGTGTGATAAAGAGATTCACTGCTGTTACAGACAAGTATTTACATATTAATGAAATCTTGACTGGAAAAGACATGGTGTGATCAAGAAGAATTATAGGGACTATTTCCCTAAGGTAATTCAACCATTCAGAAGATGTTATAATCTACTTAAGGATCACATGTTCAGAATTATTGGGCAGGGTACTTAAAGTTTGGAGGAAAATGAATAATGAAAGAAAAATCTCATCTCCATGAAAAGAGTATCATTTGGTACCACGAGGTAATGCTGAATCTAGTAATAGATTTTTAGGAGAGTGCATTAGTTTAAAAAACAAGTACCCTCTCAAAGAAGTCTTAATTCCAAATAAAATTAGAAACTTTGAACCGCATTAAGCCATATTAAAAACATTTGACATGTTACATATACATTAAAATGACGGTGCAATTAAAATTATTTTTAAAATAACTCCCTATTTCAGCATATATTTCTACTAATGCCTCTCAAACTTTTTGCTCTGAAAGCAGGATAACAATCCCTTTTCTGTTTATCCCATAAATATGCTGAGAATTACATGTGAAACGTGAAATTCGTTTGTGTATTAAAAAAAAGTTCGTACTCAAAAGAGGAAATGAATGAGCAAATCAGTACACCTTCATTTCTTTAGTACTTCTCAGATACCAAATAGGTAACAAATATCAGTATCAATATACTTTCCAAAGCCCATAAAAAATGCTCTGAAATAATATCCATTTTCACCTTCTTAATCAAAGAAATTGCCCTAAATGCATCTTGTTGCTTTACATAAATGGAAAGAACTAATTGAGTCAAGATCTAACGTGCCCATACTGCCAGGAGACAAGCAAACCAATTATCCCACTGCCAGCTCCAGACCCTGCTCCCAGACAGTTGAGGCGATTAGCTTTTCCTTTCTGATCCAAACACCAGGTTATTCTTGGATTCAGAAACTGCCAACATATCCCGTTTTGTAAAGTACTCTCCATACTCCTCTCACCACAGAAGGCCAAATACTTATTCCAAGCCTAAAATACAAACCAATTTATTGTTCTTTGTTCACAGCAGTTCAGAAATAAACTGCACATATGGGAATTGAATTTTGATTAGGTAACTAATCAACTTTTCAATTTTAAAGGGAAAAGAAACACTTTTATTTTTCTCTTGAGAATCAAACAAGTGAATGCAATGCCCCAATTTTTTCCATAATTACTTTATCATCCAGTTTAGGTGATATTTCCATTACAACAACAAAATTACAGTGGGAATGACCTATAGAATGACCAATAGAAACTACTTTTTAACAATTTCAGAGAAGAAAAAAGAAATCTTTATGAACAGGAGTAGGCTACATAAAAACATAAGGACAAACACATTCCTGATTGTTTACTGGGAATCCTGTGCATTAATTCATTTCTTTTCAACTAACAAATTCACCGAGAACATCTTTTATCCAGGTGAAGACTGAGTGGGTAAAACAACTTCATGTTAAATATTCAGATGAGGGCGCCTGGGTGGCTCAGTCCTTAAGTGTCTGTCTTCAGCTCAGGTCTTGATCCCAGGGTCCTGGGATAGAGCCCCACATCTGGCTCCCTGCTCAGCGGGGAGCCTGCTTTTCCCGTTCCCACTCCCCCTGCTTGTGTTCCCTCTCCCACTGTCTCTCTCTCTGTCAAATAAATAAGTAAAATCTTTTTAAATAAATAAATACATACATACATACATACATAAATAAATAAATAAATAAATATTAAGATGACTCTTTCCTCCTCAAACATCCCAATACCAAAAATCACACTCAACTTTCAACGTCTAGAGCAAACTTCACCTCTTCCAAGAAGGCTTTCCTGATTTATCTCCTTTGTAACAAAGAATAACCTCTCCCATCTCCAAACCTATCTGTATTTGTCCTATAACATGTATTTTAAAGATAGTTATATCTAACCTAACCTGCCTGATATCTTCCCTACTAGATTCTAATTTACCTGTGACAGGGACCACATCTGACTCACATCACACAATCTCAAATGAGTCCTCCATCTTCTTTAAACTGTTCTTTCCATGAAAATGAAATAAGATAAAGCAATATAGAAATGCTTTAATCTTTAAATCAGTTTCACAGGTACTCATGATTTGTTATAAATTTCACTTAAAAAGATTAAAATTCCAGAATCAGCATCTCCTTTCAAAGAAACATTAATACGTTTCTTATGGGAGAGAATATTCTTAAAACTATGAAACTAAGCCACCATTAATTGATTCTGGTACAGTCTTCTGTTGCCTTTCAAGGAAAATAAACAAAACTTTACGGCTTGGAATTAAAAGCTGCTTAGAGTCAACTCTGACTTCAATAAAAAAGGGGAGTTCAAATTATTTCTTAAAGAGAAAAGATTACCAACTAATGTAAAATATCAAAGCATCAACAAATTGAAACTGCAAGTATAGTAAAAAGTAAACTTCTAAATAACCTTTCCATTGTGAAGAATGGGAATAGTGTCATCTGATTATCTAAGGATAAATTATCTATTAATGATTTAAATTATAAGAGAAAATCAATTTGACTGAAATCAAATTTGTCCTACTGGGAATTTTCATAAAATGCATATTGATGTTCTGCTATTTTAGGACATAAATTTTATATTATTGTAATTATAGAAAAAGTCTCTATATTTGGCTACTCAACCCCAAGATTTAGAAAACAAAGTGTTAGAGGAGATACTAGAAGTTCCGTTCAGTTTGTACGCCCTCTTTATCACCGAGAGATGAAGAAAGGTTTTCCATAGGAAGTTAGGCAATAATGGTAACCTTGCATCTCAAACTAGAATTCAACTTCATCCTCACTTCATCTGGGAAGTACTTTTGCAGCATCAACAGAAACATGACCCACACATGGCAAGCCACTCTAAATTTTATTTAATTGTAATATTAATTTCACTAAAAGTGTATTATACCTTGAGGATATTATGCTAAGGGAAATAAAAGAGCCACAAAAAGACAAATACTGCACAACTCCACTTCTCTGAGGCACCTAGAGTAGACAGCTTCATCCAGACAAAAAGCAGAATGAAGCTGGTCAGGGGCTGGGTTGAGTGGAAAACAGGGAGTTGTTTAATGGGCACCGAGTTTCAGCTTCACAAGATAAAGAGTTCTGGGAATTGGCTGAACAAGGTATATGTATTTACTACTGAACTGTATGCTGAAAAACGGTTAAAATGGTAAATTTTATGTTATGCATTTTTTACAATTAAAATTTTTTCTTAAAACATAAAAAGCTTATAATGGCCAGATGGTCTAAACGGTCCCTACACTTAAGAGAGCCAAAAAAATGACTTACAAATGCACAAAAGACATATTCATTCTGAATCAAACTGCTGAAGAACACAGTTGTTCTATCACCTCGCTGCGTCATCAAGTGGGGCAGAGAGCACCACAAAGGGATTAGGGCCTCGGAAAAGCCGGAATGATTCAGAGTTAGCAAGGGAATAAAATGCCAAGGACAGACATGCATTATAGTATGCGTGGAACAAAGAGGGCCTGGGTCTGCGGGTCATGGGGAGAAATGCTTCTGCCAGTCATACAACTTATCGTACTGTTTTGCAATGTTGTTCTCAGTGAGCGCAGGTGAAAGAAAGTGCTTTCTATTTCTGTGCTCTAGAGAAAGAGCAGTTTCTAAATAGCCCGGTATGTACTGACATACGATTCGGCTGACATCCTACATGATCTAAACAACGAATGACTTAACATCTTCTACCCAGCCCCTTATGATTTCTAGCCTTAATGAGATGTCACATAAATTACTGTGGAGCTGAAGGCAGAGAATGACTAGAAGGCAACAAATAATTCTTACAATCACAAATTCAGAAAAGAAAATAAACGTCTGCAACACATTTTTATGGTTCACACAAGTATAATCCATCCTCATATTACAGCATGCTTTTTAAACTTTCAATCACCAAATAATCTAAAACTGAAGTCAGATATTTACAAACAAACAAACTGCCAAGTTACTATAGTAACAGCTTGTCTAGAAGGAGCACAATGCAGTGTTGTGGATATCTGGCTTCCATCAACCGAGTTTTACCACTTATAACTATAAAATACTTTAAAT
The DNA here is from genome assembly GCA_028534135.1 of Potos flavus. Taxonomy (NCBI): domain Eukaryota; kingdom Metazoa; phylum Chordata; class Mammalia; order Carnivora; family Procyonidae; genus Potos; species Potos flavus. The sequence goes on from JAPYYM010003949.1 coordinate 4,419, forward strand.
ATTGTAAAATCCCCCAATACTAAATAATGCAATCTTTCCTTACTGAATCTGGAAATAATCCAGGAATATAAATATGAGTATCAATTTTCATTATCTAGCAAATAAACATGTCAAAGAATTTCCTGACTGATATATATGTACAACAGAGTTTATTTCCATATATTAAAAACAAATGAAATCTAAATGCAATATGGTATCCCAGATTGGCTTGAGAAACAGAGAAAGGGTATTAGTAGAAAAATTAACTATAGCCAAATAAATCTGTCATTTAGTTAACACTATTATACATTCTGTTCTGCTATACTGTTCTGAAGGTGCAAATTTGTGCCAATGATACATACAAAGGCACAACCGGAGCGCAACACAAATTTCACATTTGCTGACGCCCAATTTCATCCGTAAGAAATGTTAGGTGCCCACAGAAAACAATCCAGCCACGTCGGGTTCCGCGTGCAGGGACACCCACACATCTACCAGCGACCTCAGTTTCCAGAGCATGTTAGGAACTCCCCCATCCACATCTGGTAGCACAACTTTTCACTGAATTTCTTACCACCATCCCCCTTCCTCCATTTCCCAATAATGCACGCTTCCAACACCTACTTCCATGTGCAAAGTTTTTCTAAGGGCTTTTTTTAAGGTAAGTGCCATATTTTAGTATTTGCATGTCTGTTACCCATGTAACACATGTAAAAATATGTTAGGACTCTCATTTAGGTTCCTAACTTCGTTTCACTGAACAACGATTTTGAGTGCTGGACCATTAATCCCACTTTTCCCATCAGGCCTGTGGTTTTCACGGCAAGGTTCTGCATAGCCAGTGATTGTTAGGAGTGCATATGTCATGTTATAGCAGAACTGACTATTCCAGTGACAATTTCTTAGTTTTGACAAATGTGCTAGGATGATATGGGAAGAAAAGGGAAGCCAGGAGAAGGGTATCCAGGAACTTCCCGTATTCTCCATTCCACTTTTCCATAATTATGAAATTATCCCAATAAGAAGTTTTAAAAGACTAAGCATGGGAAGTAGATAAAGCCAAGGCTCTACTAGAGGATCTGCATTAACAACAATTGCTAACACTTACACAGCATTTATTTGGTGCCAAGCACTATTCTCAGTGTTTTCTATACACTGACTCATTAAACATTCTCACAATGCTAAGAGAGATAGGTGTTACAATCATGCCCATCTGACAAGTGAGAAGACTGAGGTGCATTTAAGAAAAGGTATCCAAAAACACAAACTAGGCAACTTGGTTCTAAAATCGAAGCTCTTACTCCAATGCTACTTCAACAGACAACTATTCAAAATACAATCTTTTAAACTAGGTTACTTCCATCATTCTGGAAAGATTCTACAATAGGAAAAGAGACATAAAATGAAAAAATTAAATAATCTTTCTAAAACATGCCATAAATATCAAAAATCTCAAAACTTAAAAAAAATTCCCTCTTATAAAAACCTCCTATTAGCAAAAATTGTGGAAGCTAATTTAGTAAGAAATATCACCTCTGTACTTCAACTAAAACAGCCAGCTAGAATATAAAGTATACACATTTTATAGCAATGATAACTAAGGATTGCTAGCTAAGAAAAAGATGTATCATCTATGATAGAAAATGTAATTTCGAAGTTTTACAAAACTTGCTCACATTTCATCATTGTCAAACATACGATAATTTAAGAGTGACAATATAACACACAAAACTAACACACGCCACAGTAGTTTCCCACCAATCACAATCATCGAATTTGGTTCAAACAAGACTGGCTCATCAAACTTCGGGTAAATGCCAAAGCGAAAGTTCTGCCTACAAGATCTCGACATGGAGTAAGTAAAAGGCCACTTTGTTGGCATAACTTACTATTGCTTCCCAAGATATTACATGGCTTGAACTCTAAAATGCAAAACCCTACCTACCCTCCCATGTACACTCTAGGTAGTGAACAAGACACAAGGTCCTTTCCTTATGGATCTGATATTTATTCATTCATTCATTTATTAATTCATTCAGCAAGTATTTACTGAGTGCCTACAGCATGCCAGGCAATCTTCTAAATGCAGCAGGGGCTAAGGAAGGGAAGAAAACACATCAAGTCCCTGTCCAGCTAGAGCTATTATTTTAAAGCAGGGAAGTAAATAACAAGGTAAGTAAATAGAACTCAAACTAAGGTAGGGGTGATAAAATCTAGGAAGAAAATAGAGCAGGAAAGGAGGATTGAAAGTGAGGGTAAAATCATAAATAGGATGGCCAAGGGAGATGAGATAAAGTGGAGAAGACAAACAGCCGTATGGTATGATATGTTAGGTGTACATGCTATGAAGAAACACCTGCTCAGTGCAAAAGCAGTGGGAGGGAGCAGAGGCTACGGAACGAGAGTGGTCAGAGATGGGCGCCTGGGTGGTTCAGTCGGTTAAGTCTCTGCCTTTCGGCTCAGGTCATGATCCTAGGGTCCTGGGATTGAACCCTGCATCAGGTTCCCTGCTCAGCAGGGAGCCTGCTTCTCCCCTCCCTCTGCCTGCCCCTCTGTCTGCGGCTCTGCCTACTTGTGCTCTGTCAAATAAGTAAATAAAATCTTTAAAAAAAGAGAGAGAGAGAGAGAGTAGTCAGAGAAGGAGACTGACCTTCGAGAGGAGACACAGAAGAAGTAAGAGGCCCAGTCACCTGAAGATCTGGGAGAAGGGCACACCAGGCAGCAGGCACACTGGCCACGAAAGCCCGATGGCAGTTGCAGGTGTGACACTCTCCAGGGCCGAGAGGCTTTCGTGGCGGGAGGGAGGAAACGGGGGACTGGACACCACTGTCCTAAGGGCAAGTTGAAGACTGCGCGGAGTTCCACAGCCATTCTACCTTCTGGGAGCCATACACTTAGAGGTGAGTAACGGGTTTCAAATCCATTTAACAGATTAGTGAAAAGTCATTTCTTGCAAAATACAAGTGGAGGGGCTGACAGGCCAATAAAGCAGGATGAAACGGGCTCAGCTGCTGAGCAGTATATACACTCCAAGAAAAAAAAAGCATGTGTACAGAAAGTTCTACCGTCCTTGAAGGCAGTAAATAAGGAAGAGAGACTAGTTTTCAAACAATGCAACTGATGAGGCTTAAAAAAAAAGGCAGAAAAGGCTGCAAATGTATTTAGAGTCTTTTCAACTCTTATTTCTTCCTTAGTTTGAAAGCATGATGCCGTACGCAGGAATTTCTCTTGATGCCTCGAACATACCTGATTAACTCCTGCTAAAGAGAAAGCGTGTTTTCCTCCCTTCAGCAGCCCCCCCACAGCACCAGGCACACAGAGAGCGCCCAGCTCACCGTGGTTGGGGACGAGAGTGCTGGAGCTCCAACTAAACAGACACTTTGTGTTGCTCTGACTGGAAAGTGATTGGAAATAAATATCAAGTATCCAAAGAAGAATACATTTCTTCAAAAAGGAAATGATTTCTATAAATAGGTCTTACTGATCCACGCATTCCTTAGAATAAAACTTCAAGCTGGGGCAAAGAGTCAGGCTTTAACTCTGGGCTAAAATAGCGCTGGACCCGGGAATGAAGGCCATCAGAGCCTCAGTGAGACACCAACCAGGGTGCCTCCATTGTTAGAGGTAAGAAGTCTATTCTGCTGTACTTCCTTCGGGACAGCCTTTGATCTCTCTTATAAATGGACACAAGAGAGCCCTAATTGATCCAGCGAGCAAACATTTTCAGAGACTCGACTACACGAGCACCACTCTAGGCCATGAGAATCCAAAAATTTGGAGGAGATGGTCTCTACCTTAAAGAGTTAGTTTTGGGTTGAAGGTTGATGTTTATTAAAAAAGGGAACAAGAAAGCTAAACTAAAAATGACTAACTGAAATACACTCTAAAAAGGGTTATAGTACAAGAACAAAGAATGATGAAAATAGAGGAAAAGGAGTAAGTGTATGGAAGACCTCACAGAAGAAGCTATGCCTGAAATGTAACCACAGGTTTGCTTTGCAGTCACATAAAATCATAAGGAGACTGAGACATTACCATTAAAACCTACTGTTGTTCCTCATTCTTTCTAATTAGAGCAAAACTACACTCAATGAGACTTTTTTGAGAAACAAGAATCTTTATCCCTTAATGTGTTTAAAATGAACATAAAGACTCCTAAGAAACTAGTCTTTTCAAAATTTGTCTAAGCAACATATCCCAACACAATGATTCCAAATAACTTTATCTTCTATTACCCTCCACTATAATATGATATAGTTCAAGTATTTATCACAATTTAAGTTGGTTACAGCAGCCCCAATAAAGGAACCATAGGGAATTCAGAGATAACCCAGCACTGGGCATTGTAAAACTGTTTTGCATACCAATTCTGAAATCTCAGAAAAAAAAATCGTATGTTTATCTAAGCAGTCATCAGGAGACAATAACCACAAATGAACTCAAATCTAAGGACAAATAACCTTAAAAAAAAAAAACTTTAAGAGATGATAGCCCTCCCCCGCCTTTTTTAAGAGAAAGCCCTTCTCTATACTAACAATTTATAGTAGAAAAAAGTCATTTATATTCAGATTAGACCTATTTTTGCAGAGAGAAAGAAAACAATAAAATCATATTCTAAAATACCCATAAATATACTTTCACAAAATACATTTTACATATCACTATAAAGATACAAAAGAAATTATATGAAAATGAAAAGAGCACCTCGAGCTTCTTGTTCACTTTTATCATGACAAAGACTTTTTTTAGTACTAAAAGTAGTGCAAAATGAGGAATTTAGAACTTATTTTTTGAGCTTCCTGATCTACAACTATAAACAAATATAAGTTGCAAATCTTGGCCGTACTTTATACAGAGTTATACTACTAAACCTCTGTAAATCTCAGTTTCCTATAATAAGAGGGATAAGACCAAAAGTGGAAACCAGATACAACTATGTATGAAATACCTACTAATTACTCTACAAATGTTCATCTTTACCATCAATCCCAAGCCTACAAATACGATAGTGGGTGGAGGTGACAGGAGAAATAAGGAAGCTAAATGATCCACTAAATTCCAGTAACATCCCTTAAAAATGTTACGTTGCCAGGAGCTGAAATTTGTAACAATGATTTCAACTGGAATGGTCATAATCTCTTACAGCGTTTTCCAGATCATGAGCAGACTTCATACATATCAATTCACTCGTTACTCAACATACGCAACATGAATAAGCAACACAGGGACTGTCAACTAGTAAAGATAAGTAAACTCAAATAAATTCAGAAAGGATATAAATCATGCAAATCAGTGACTGAGCCACATTTACTAGTAGACGTAAAACTCACATTTACTAACCTAGTTCACTCACTGGATGCAAAAGGTCTCACGGTGAATACTCTTGCCTTTGACCTCAGTGCAGTAACGGACAAGCAAAGTACCCTTCGCGCTCCTCTCAGCTCCCAGGTGTCACTCAGGCCTCGAGCTAATGGCCTTCCTACCCACTTTGAGCTAGGCACTGAGGCAAATTTATTCTCTTTTCTTCATTCTCAAGAAGAAACATTCTGGCCTCCACGAGCCCACTGGGTGCTACAATGAGGACCACTGAACTTAGAGTCTGTGTCACACGTTGTGACCCAATTCTCAAATAGCCTTGAACTGAGATAAAGAGCATCAGTGCAATTAATAATAAAGTAGAATTTTGATTTCCCATTTGTCTTTCTGCCGCTGGAATTTCACAGGGAGAAACTGTTATTAAGTCAGGATTCAGATGTTCCCGCGTCTCCTGGACCTACTACCTGATATTGTCAGAACTACTTCATTTCTAAAAGATCTAATTCAAAAAGAGTTATCCTAAAAACTGTTCTTAACCCAAAAAAAAAAAAGAAAAGAAAAGAAACAAAAAACAAAAACAACTGTTCTTAATCATAAAAACATATTGAGCACATACCAGTAAAATCAGGAGGCCTTCATTAAAAAAATAAAAAGTAAAGTTCATGTTCATTAAGTTAAGGTGATCCTTCTATGCTAGACACATTTTGGCTTTGAGATCATTTAAAAATAAGTTAGAAATAATTTTATAATGAGAAAAAGTTTAAATAGATTATTTTAAGATTAATTTTGTTTAATTCAAATTATTCAGCATGAAACAAAAAACTGTTATGATTTAGAAAGAAGGCAAAATTCAGTAAACCCAGTCACATACCAAGCTTCAGGCAGCAAA
>JAPYYM010000395.1:0-14737 GCA_028534135.1 Potos flavus
TTATCCAAGTTGTTGCATATTTCAATAATATATTCTTTTTTTATTACAGAAAAATATTCCATGGTATGGATGTACCACAGTTTGTTTAACTTCACCCACTGAAGGTCATCTTAGTTGTTTCTGGTTTTTGGCTATTAGGAATAAACCTACCACGGACATTCGTGTACAGCTTTTTGTGTGAACATTTCTTTGGAGTAAACGCCCAGGAGTATAATTCCTGGGTCGTAGGATAGCTGCACGTATGTGTGTCTATGTATTTTGAAGAAACTGTCACACTTTTCCAGGGTAGCTGCATCATTCTAATTTCCACCAGCAATTTATTATTGATCTGGTTTATTTCTAGCCTCATCAGCATTTGGTGTTGTCACCATTTTTTATTTTAGACATTCCGATGGGTGTGTAGTAAAATATTCCATATGCTTTAAATTTGCATTTCCCTAATGGCTAATGAAAACAAATGTCTGCATATCTTCTGTGATATATCTGTTCATATCTTTTGGCCATTTCCTAATTATATTTTTATTTTAGAGATATAAAGTCCTTTGTTGGCTATGTGATTTGCAAGTCTTTTCTGTCAGTGCTAGTTTGTCTTTCATCCTCTTAAAATGGTCTTTTACAGAAAAAAAATTAAAGTTTTGATGAAATTCAGTTTATCGATATTTTTTTTTATGGATCATGCTTTTGGTGTCAAGTTTAAGAAATCTTTGCCTGTCCATAGATGCCAATGACATTCTTCTATATTTTTCCCTAAAAGTTAATAGTTTTAACTTTAAGTCTGTGGTCCATTTTGAGCTATTTTTTATATAAGATGTGACGTTTAAGTAGACATTCTTCTTTTCTTTTTCTTTTTTTCCCCTATGAATGTCCAGTTGCTCCAGCACCATTTGTTGAAAAAGATAATCTTCCTATTGTATCGCTCTTATGCCTTTGTTAAACTTTAGCTGGGTACGTTTGTGTGACTCTATTCTGCATTCTCTATTCTGTTCCATTAATCTGTGTGTCTGTCCTTCCACTGATATCACAGGTTTTTTTTTTAAAGATTTTATTTATTAAAAAAAAATTTATTTATTTGAGAGAGAGAGAGAGGGAGCATGAGTTGGGGGGGGTGGGCAGAGGGAGAAGCAGACTTCCCGCTGAGCAGGGAGCCCAATGCTTGATTCCAGGATCCTGGGATCATGACCTGAGCCAAAGGCAGATGCTTAACTGACTAAGCCACCCAGGCACCCCAATATCATAGTTTTGATTAGAGTAGCTATACAGTAAGTCTTGAAGTCAAATAATTTGATTGCTCCTACTTTATTATTCCTTTTCAAATTTCTTTTACCATTAAGTTCCCTTTGCCTTTCCATATCATTTTCTTTAAGATTTATTTTTTTAGAGCCGTTTAAAGTTCACAGACAGCAACACTGAGAGGAAAGTACAGAGATTGCCCATATACGCTCTGCTCCACACATGCATAGCCTCCCCCACCATCAACCACCCCCCATCACAGTAGCCTGTTTGTTACAATGGGTGAGCCTTCACTGCCACATCATAGTCACCCAGAGTCCGCAGTTAACCTTTTAGTTCACTCTTGGTTTGGTCAAATATATAACGGATTTGGACAAATGTATAATGACATGTAACAATCATTATGATATCACACAGAGTACTTTCACTGTTCTCCAATTCCTTTGTGCTCTTGCCTATTCATCCCTCCCCTCTACCCAAACCCCCGTCAACCACTGATGTTTTCACTGTCTCCCTTCTTTTGCCTTTTCCAGAATGTCACTTAGTTGGAATCATAGTATATAACTTTCTCAGCTTGGTTTCTTTCATTTAGTAATATATGCCACTCCTGTTTTGTTTTGAATAATGTTTGCATAATATATCTTTTCCTAATCTTTTACGTTCAATTTACTTATATATTATATTTGAAATGTGCTTTTTGTATACGCGTAGATTTGGGCGATGCTTTTAATCCATTCTGCCAAGCTTTGTCTTTTAGTGGGGATATTCAGGAAATTTACATTTAACATAGTTGTTGATATGCTGGGGCTTAAGTATTGATTTCATCTTCATTCCTGACAGATATCTTCTGTCAATATAAAATTCTGAGTTATCAGGGTTTTTTTTTTTTTCTTTTGGTACTTGAAAAATATGCATTTCTTTCTGGCTTCCATGGTGTCAGATAAGAAATCTACTGCTATTCAAATTGTTTTCCCCGTAAAATTAAGGTGTTATTTCTTTCTCACTGCTTTTAAGATTTTCTTTGCCCTGAGTTTTGAGAAGTTTGATTGTGATGTATCTTGATGTGGATTTCTTTGGGCTGATCCCATTTGGGGTTTCCTTAGTTGAATCTGTAAGTTTATGTCTTTTGTCAAATTTTGGAACTTTACAGCCATTATTTCTTTGACTACTTCTCCATCTACCCTCTTTTGTACTCCAATGACATGAATGTTAGATCTTTTATTATACTCCCACAAGTGCATAAAGTTCTGTTACTTTTTAAAGTATATTTCTCTTTGTTGTTCAGTTGTGTTATTTTTATTGTTTTATTGTCAAGATCACTGGTTCTTTTCTCTGTTCCTCTATTCTGCTGTTAAGTCCATCCATTGAGTTGTGTTCTAAAATTTCGGGTGTTGTAGAGGTGCCTGGGTGGCTTCGTTGGTTAGGTGGCCGGCTCTTGATTTCTGCTCAGGTCATGATCTCAGGGTCTGGGATCAAGTCCTGCATAAGGCTCTGTGCTCAGTGGGGAGTCTGCTTGAGGCTTCTTTCTCTCTCTCTCTTTGTCTCTCTCTCCCTTTGTTCTTTGTCTCTCTTCCTCTCCCAATCTTTAAAATAAATAAATAAAAATCTTTAAAAAAATTTCAGCTGTTGTATTTTTCCATTCTAAAATTTCCATTTGGGGCACCTGGGTGGCTCAGATGGCTAAGCATCTGCCTTCAGCTCAGGTCATGATCCCGGGGTCCTGGGATAGAGTCCCACATTGGGCTCCCTGCTCGACAGGGAGCCTGCTTCTCCCTCTGCCTCTGCCTCTGTCTCTGTCTCTGTCTCTCTTTCAGGAATAAATAAATAAAATCTTTAAAAAAATACAATTTCCACTTGGTTTTTCTTTATATCTTTTTCTTCTCTCTCTCTTTTGTAAGCTGAGACTTTGTATTTTTTGTTTCATACATGTTCATAATGGCTTGTCGAAGGCTTTTCATGATGGCTGCTTTAAATCTTTATCACATAAGTCTTATACCTCTTTTATCTGGATTTTGGCATCTATTGATTACCTTTTTCATTCAAGTTGAGATCTTCTTGGTTCTTGATGTGATGAATAATTTTTGTTTGAAACATGGACAGTTTGGATATTATAAGAGTCTGGATCTTATTTAAACCTTTTGTTTTAGCTGGCTCCCGATGATACTGCTGGGGCAGGGGAAGGATGGGGGTTGCTTCTATGGTATTGACATTTAAGAATGGACATCCAGTTTCCCCACTAGGCTTTCTTTGACAGAGATGGGGAGGGGATGGGGGAGGATCCTCATTATTCCAGCTGGGCTGAGAGTTTCTGTGTGCTCCACTAGGCCTCTACTGTTAACGATCCTGACTGAGAAAGATAGGAATGTCTCTTATCACATATTACCCCTTCTATAGCTCTGCTGATACCACAGAGGGTAGTCTTATTACTGCTGGTGGTGGTGAAAGTCGTGACTCTTTACCAGGCCTCTGACACCACTCAGGAAAGGAGGATGGAGTGTCTGATTATTATTGGATGGGAGTGGGAGTCTGGGATCCCCACTTGGTCTCCACTGAAACTCTGAGGTGGGTGCCTCCTTACTGGCTCAGTGCAGATGAAATCCTGGCTCTCTGCTCAGTCTTCTCTGACATCCCCCTACTGGGGTAGAGTGTGTGTGTGTGTGTGTGTGTGTGTGTGCTGGTGGGAGCTTTGGTATGCCTCATGTAGCCTGGTGAGGGCAAAAGTCTAGATTCTCCACTTGTCCTTTGCTGGGATGGACGTAAGTGGGGCCCCAGTTCTCTCTATAGCATTTAGATGCAGTAATGTGGTTGATGTCTTAAAGTTTTCTGTTGATAGGCTTTTTGTCATTGTTGTTGCTGTTTTTTTGCTTTGTTTTGTTGTATTTTTTGTTTGTTTGTCTTGTTTTGTTTTTGATCTGCATCCTTCCACATTTTTCAGGTGTCAGCATCTTCAGCTCTAAGTCTGGTATATAAGAGGTAAAAAGAAAACAGATCTCATCACCTTGTCTTTTTTCGAGTTCTGAGGTCCCCAGCTAGTCTGTCTTCTCCTTTCCATCTTTTAGAGTCTTCTTTTTTACTTTAATATAGGTAATATTCAAGGGTTTTAGTTGTACTTAGTAGGAGGAATGTGTATATCTACTCCATCTTCTCCATCTTCACAGAAGGAGATGTTTGATCTTTTTTTTTTTTCTTTCTTTCTTTCTTAGGAAAGGAAACATTGTAATATGGAATCTTCCTGTGAATCTTTCCTGGTCCCATTCCTTTCTCTTTCTCTGGATTGTAATTTTTCTTTATTTCTGTGTTTTTATACAGTAATTATACTATAGTATAATTTGCAACTTGATTTGTTTATTTCCTCAAAAATGCTTTTTGAACTCTACCCATGCTAACATACAGACTCTAAGTTCATTAAGATTGGTGGCTAGTTGGGGTTTGGGGTGATAAGAAACTGTTCATAGCTGGGTTGACACATACATCTCAGACGAGTGGGTTTTGTGGGTGCCATCTTTTGTGGTCATTAGCTGTGATGTTAATGAATAGGCGTTGCTGGCAGAAGAAGAGGCCATGCCTGGTAGATGTAGGAGACATCTAGACAGTCTCCCAGGACTGAGCCATCAATCAGGCCCCTGTAACCACCACTGGGCTATGGCACAGGTGTGTGGAACAATCACACATCTTCCTTAGCCTTATGAAGTCTTCTAAATGCAGGTGGAAAGACCCTGGCCAGTGGGTGTACTGAGTAGAAGAAGGCACAGGCTTTCCTCCCTAGGTAGTCTCATCAGTTGACTATAGCAGAGTGGCTGGGCTTAGCCACTTTGTGGCTTTGATTAAATGTCCCACATTGTGATGGGTCCTTTATAATACTATTAGCAAGTATTTCCTTAAGAATGGTTATATAATATACTTTAAAAATATACCAAATATGCCTAAATGCTGATTAATGTGTGTGACCAGGGTCTCTTGAATTCTTTAAGTTTTCTTGGGCTTTTTCTTGGTATCCCAGAGGCCAGTTTGGACTGACTTGGAAGAGGGCAAGTTACTCTTAGCCTTCTGGGACACTCAGTGACGTTTAAAGACTGCTGGGGCCTAGCTTGTGCATATCTCAACTAATTAAAATCAAACCATAATTGTAGGGATTTGGTCTAGAGAATTCTAATCAGCCTTGAAGCTAATGGACCATTAAAAAAATTCTACATTGAAGCCCTTTTCACAAGTGAGAGTTGTATTTTTTCCATGTGAAGTTTATACCCAGACCTCTTTGGGATCTTAAGCATCATGATTTTGCACAAGAACCTGTCATGGGGTTGAGGAGATATTACAATAATAATCTTGTTATTATAATCTTATTTGTATTTTTCTACTCCTTATTTCTGTAATATGACGGCTAGGGATTCTTGACTATTTTTCTTCTTCTCTTTCATTTTATATTTTCCCTTTACTAAGATCACATTTATGTACCTTTGAGCAAAAATATTTGAGCCACATGACTGAACTAACATTACATTTAGAAGTTATTTTATTAGGCTGCATTTTAATTTTATTCCATTTGTCCTCATTAAACAACTGTTTGCCCCCTCAGGCATTTTAGAGCTAACTTTCTGACTCTATATTGGTTCCCAGGCTGTAAAAGTTAAAGCTTATTTGAATTTTTTGCTGAGGACTCTTTTAAAAATACACGTAAAAAAAAATCAACTTGAGAAATTCTAAATGTTTTGTATGTATACCTACTTTGGTAGCATAATACTTGTTTTATACCCAAGGGATAATACCCATAAATGATAATAGTAATATCTGAGTAAATAATTTTCTCTAAAAGGGATAGTTGTGTGTATGTGTGTGTATCCCTAAAAAGGATATGCATGTATATACATATAGATGTTTATATGAATAAACATCTATCTATCTATATATATTTGACTATGGAACAACATGGGTTTCAACTGGATGGGTCCAAATTTTTTGGATACAGTACTGCAAATGTATTTTCCTTATGATTTTCTTAATAATATTTTTTTTCTCTAGCTTACTTTATTGTGGGAATACAGGATATAAAAATCTATAAAATATGCATATGTTGGGTAAGGTACATGAACAATGAATCTTGGAACACTGAAAAAATAAAATAAAATAAATTAATTAGAAAAAAATAAACAGAAAAAATAAGCAAGAAAAAAATATGTATATGTTAATCAACTATTTATGTTATTGCTAAGGCTTAGTAGTTAGGCTACTAGTAGTTATGTTTTGGGTGAGTCAAAAATTATATGCAGACTTTTTACTGGCCAGGGGATTGGTGCCCCTAACCCTCACATTGTTCAAAGGTAAACTGTATATATTTATGTATACATTGTATGAATTTACAGTGTGTGGATTCTACCTAGGACTACATGAAGCCAGTGTGTCCCTGTGGTGTTCAAACTCCATCCTTAACTACCCTCCCCTCCCCGCTCCCCCCACCATGCTCTTCCCCTGTCACTTCCATTCCCTCTTCCCCTTCCTACAGTACTTCACTGGAGAAACTGGAAGGAATAGTAATAGGGATGAAGAACTGGAGAGGAGATGATGTGGGCCATTGTTATAATCCTTTCATGGGGGTCTGTATTTTCCACCATGCTGAAGTTGTATTTCTCCACTCCTCTTTTCTACTCCTCTCTGGGAGACGTGGAGCAGGAGATCTAGACCCTTGGTCCTTGCCAACTCGAAATTATATTGCTACAAATTCTGATTGTGTGGAAGGCATTCAATATCTGTGGACTTTTTGTTAAGGGGTTTAACAATTGCTTTAAATTAAGAGATTGACCTTGCTCTTTCAGGTCATTTTCTAGATTTAAATCTGTAATTTATCTTTATTTTTTTCTCTTTTTATCATTTTTGTATCTTAATTGCTTCATAATTTCCTTCATCAGGTTTCTTCCTCTCCCCATCTTTTTCTTCTTCTGAAAGTATTGTGGCAGAGAGATCAAGTTCAGGACTATATACGTAGCTGAAAAAAATTTTTTCAATAGCAGAGGAAAATAATTCTTTTTAGTTGTTCAAGATATTCAGAATTCTTACTTTGTTTTTTTATTAGTGCCATATTCATGATATGTTAATTTGAATTATTGGTTTGTACATTTTCTTTTTACTTGTCTTTATTGGAAAGGCAATTTCAGTCAGAGTGGACAACAATTTCATTAACTACATCCATAGATATCAAAACTCCACCTTCCAATTTGAGAAACAAGGCAGAGGATCATGGGGGAACAGAGGAAAAAATGAAACAGATGAAACCAGAGAGGGAGACAGACCATAAGAGACTCTTAATCTCAAACAAACTGAGGGTTGCTGGATGGGAGGGAGATGGGAAGATCGGTGATGGGTGATGGACGTTGGGAAGGGTATGTGCTATGGTGAGTGCTGTGAATTGTGTAAGACTGAAGAATCACAGATCTGTATCCCTGAAACAAATCATACGTATGTTAATAAAAAACGAAATAAAACAAAACAAAAAACCAAAGCAAAAGCTCCATTTTCCAATGAAATCAAATACTTGCCAAAGAAAAAAACCATTATGTGATTATGAATTTTATACCTTGTTATAACTTATGTCAATTTGATATATTTGTTGGTTGCTACTGAATTTTTTTCTTGGCAAATCCTACTCATTAAGAAAATTTTCATGTGATCAAGAAAAGGAAAGGATGGAAAGTAACCCTATTGAATGTCTGTGTGTCAGGCGTGCACGAGAAGTTACACAGGTGCGAACTCTTAAGCATAGGTCAGTAATGAAGAATGTAAAAAGCTGAATAACTGCTTAATTGTTCTTAAATGGCTAAAATACAATATTGCCTAGGGATGAAGAGTACCTCAATCAATGTTTAGGATTTCTATTGATCCAACACCTTAAACATTTAAAAAAAAAGATTTTATTTATTTGAAAGACAGAGAGAGAGAGAGAGAGAGAGATTGAGAGAGAGAGAAAGTGAGTGCAGGGGAAGGTGGAAAGGGAGAGACACAACCCCAAGCAGAGTCTCACTAAACATGGAACCCATCATGGGGCTCAACCCCAGGACCCTGAGATCATGACCTGAGCTGAAATCAAGAGTCAGCTGCTTAACTGAGCCACGCAGATGCCCCAAACACCTTAAACATTTTGAACCCCATCATAGACAATAATATAAGATAACATGATAATGGTAAAAATGTTGCAGCCTGATTTAATGGGAAGAAGACTCCTTGTAGCTTTTTTTCTATTACAATTATGTGACCTTGGGATCGTCTTGAATAAGTTGTACACTTCTGTTGCTCGTCTGTGAAATGGGGAAGCAGTAGAATGCACAGTGAGGTTATATATTAGTTGCTCTCTTACCTACATTACAAAGATCATAACCAAAAGTAATTGTTGGGATATTCTTCAAATTTACTATTATTGCCACCAAATAATCTGGTTTATGTCTCTCTTTTAAGTAGAAGAGGGAGAATTTGGCTATTTGATAATTTATTGGAAATGTCCTGGTACAGTTCATATATGGAAAAAATCCATGGCTGCATAAAGAAAAATGGCACTAAGAAAGAACTGTGTCTCCATGTTCATGTGCAGGGACACCTCTTTATTAGATTTTAGGAAAAGGAGCTAAGTATGTTACTTAACCTGGGTTCGAGTCCTAGCTCTGCCACACAGAGATGTCATTTAACCTCACAGTTTCCTTGCCTGAAAGCAATGGTGTTAATACCTGGCCTGCCTAATTCATAGTAATAGCAGTAAGATTCATTTACATTCAGTATTTCTTCTTTTAACTCACGATGGACAAGATTACTTAGAGATGTTAAGACTCTATGGGTTACTCTTCTATGTGAAACCGTGCTTCTGATTGCTTGTAGTTTTTAAGATTGCATTTATCAGTTATGCATTTTTGAAAATTTACTGTATCCTTCAGAGCACCCTGCTTGCCTTGTTGCTTCCAACCCTAGACTCAAGTTCTTTTTCTTAAACAAGTGCAATGTGCATAAAAAATGTGAGAGTATTTACAGTTTGTTCCAGAATGGTATTTTGATGCATAGTACTAGAAAAATGAGACTGACTTGGTTGGGACTAACAAAATTTCATGGTTTTTCCCCCTTATTCACAAATGTTAATGACACTTTCAAAAAATGTCAGTTTTCCAAGATAAAAATGGATAGTTTGATGTCATCTTATTCCAATCCTTGTTTTTGAACATTTCAGTATTTGTTACACTGGAGTATCTGTCAGTAAATAATATTCACTCATGCTCCTTGCTTTTTCTGTTTAATGTTTTGAAAAATTTGACTCTGATGGAAAAATACTGATTAACTATTCCAAAACTATTTTGATCATATTCCAAGACCCACGTGGTGCATGAATAAGTTCTTTAAGTTTTATATTTTAAAAATAATTGGATCTTTCTAATCCTAGGTGTCCATATCCCATGTGTTAGCTGGCACAGAACTAAGTAAATAACCCTTTTTTTGTATTTGCATTTTAATTTCCCCTTAACGGTTTCGCAATCTATGTTTTCATACAGAGAATATGTCTGCATTATAAATAGATGTCACTTGAGCTGTCATTTCAAAGATCTATGATAGGAATCTGAAAGTCTAGAGACAATGTTTAAAGCAGCAAATTTAGTTAGAGTTTTTGAAACATTTTTTAACTGTGCCCCTTAAGGTGAAAAATTATATAACCCCCTAATTAATACCACAACTTGTGGTGTACTGCTTATTAATATGAATTACACACATGCATCAATTTGATTTAAAGTTCACAAGATAGTTTTTTTTTCTTTTTTTTCACAAGATAGTTTTTAAACAAAATTATACTTACAGCATAAAACCGGATTTTTAACACACTCCCCTTTGATAGCATACATAATACATACATACCTAATGATCATAAACACAATCTATCAGTACAGTTAGAGTTCTCCCAAATACATGTCATTCTTCTAATAAAAGCTAAAGACATTTTATAGAATTCAAAAGATACACCATATAAATGAAATAAGCCTCTGGGATGTTTACTTATCGTAAATGCTCGAATTAACTATGACTACGGTGATTTTTTCCTAAGAATTATGTTTTCAATGAATCATTATCTTTTCATGAGTTTTGTTTTTAAAACGATATTACATTGTTTCTGTTCCTTGCTGAAGTATACTTTGCAGAGAGAAATATTTTAAGCTAAATACTTCCCATCTGGCCCTGCCAGGGTGAATGTTTCCCTCACAGCCTTGACTTGCAGTGGAAGCTGATGTGAGAGTATGTCATGGTTGTTTTGACAGTCCGGTCATCCTAATCCAGGGATCCGATCCCTATGGTTTGTCAATTATCCTGCTAACCCTACAGCGAGAGCAACACTCAAGGCACTGAACTGTCAACCAATAACCAAGAAATAATGTCTGGAGCCAGAGAGGCAGGAATGAGAGAGGGATGCTTTTGACAACAGAAGTCTGTATCATTCAACATTTATTTTATTTGTGGGGGCTCGTAACAAATTAATTACTGGAATCACATGATGAAATGTCATCCATTGCTTTGGACATTCTTTAGTGTCTAAATTTAAAAAGCAAGGATTCGACTGCTTGTATAAGTTTTCCTAACATAGGATTCTGGAACATAACTCTATGTTGAAAATGGCTAGATCACCATTTGCTAGAACTTAATTTGATTGTTAGGGATTTTTTTTTTTCACCTGCCTCATATTTACTGTAAGGTCTTTAGGAAAAAAAAATAATGCACCTGGGGACTATGTGCTCATGGAAATAATTTTGAGCACCTGTGCTCATGGAAATAATTTTGAAAGTTATCAGGAGTCCCATTAATATGGAAATGGATATGAATATGGGGGTGAAATTGTACCTTATGTATGACCAAAAAAATGCATTCAAAACCAAGAGTTTCAAAGGGAAACTTATATTTGAACAATTCATGATCCTTAATAGTTTAAAAGAGGAAATAAAAGGGACTTTTAAGTGACAATGGTATCTGTCTTAAAATGAGAACATGATAATGAGGCTTTAAATCTGCAACTGCTCTTGAATAGGGCTCACTGGAACTCTCGAGTGACATCAGCTAAAATCTACATGGGTTCTTCTTCTGCTCTAGTTTGCAATCTGTGTTCTATGAGTGTATCAATGCAAGTATCTGCTATATGCATAAAATGAATGGTAGACCGTGATTAACCAATACAAGCCTGGGATCAATCTTCATATAAATGCTTGATTGCTATATCCAAATGTCACTTTTTACCTGCATGTCTTTCTTTGGGAAAATATTGAATGAGTCAATGTTCTTGCTTTGTAAAGTGCAAAAAGTTTGAAATTTAAACACATTTTGTGAAATTCCAGTAAATAATCACACTGGCTCTTGGGATTTAATGAATATAGAACATATTTTTCCTGCCTTGAGAAATTATAAAGTAACTTACAAAATTATGCCTGTTTATTTTGGGCAGTATCCCCAAAATGAGAAGAAAGAAACATATAAACATAATGGAGACATTCATATGTATAATGTAAACTACTTTTTTAAAAATAAGATTTTATTTACTTATTTGAGAGAGAGAGAGCAAGCACGAGGTGGGGAGAGGAGCAGAGGGAGAGGGAGATTCTTTTCCGAACAGGGAGCCTGATGTGGGGCTTAATCCCAGGACTCTGAGATCATGACCTGACCCAAAGGCAAATGCTTAACTGACTGAGACACCCAGGAGCCCTTGTAAACTACTTTTTAGCAGTATATATCAGAAAAAATATATCACATTATATAGATATAGATATGTAATGTTTTGTACTCTACTTTTTTCCCATTAGTGAATATGTTCCCATGTTATAGCAAATTCTTTGAAAATAGAATGTTTTTGACACTGTTATATTTTAATATATGAATATAGCATAATTCACTGAAGTAATACACTAATGTTGGATTTCATATTAGTTAAATTTGAAAAGATGTAAAATGACCGCAAGAGATAACTCTTATTTCTGATTTAGTTTAGACTTATTTCTAATTTTCCTTTTAGGATGGATTTGTTTCAGGTCAATTATAAGCCAAAGAATATCAATGGTTTTGATCATCTGGGAGGACTTCAAATCTTATTTAAAAGTAATGATTAACTTTTTTTAAAAAAAGAGGCTTCTGGCTGGCTTGGTTGGTTGAGCATGCAACTCTTGATCTCAGGGTTGTGAGTTCGAGTCCCACATTAGGTATAGAGATTACATAAAAAATAAAATCTTAAAAAAAAAATAAAGTCAGTGATTAGCACGAGAATTTTCCTTATCTCCTTAATATATTGTTAATTGATTCTTTTTAGGCTGTTACAAGCATAGCCAATTTGTAGTTATTATTTGTTATGTGTTCTGAGAGATAGAAACATGCCATGGCTGAAGAGTAGCATTGGAGTCATTAGGATAAATACTTACTTTTTTTTAAAGATTTTATTTATTTATTTGACAAAGAGAGACACAGTGAGAGAGGGAACACAAGCAACGGGAGTGGGAGAGGGAGAAGCAGGCTTTCCACTGAGCAGGGAGCCTGATGGAGGGCTTCATCCCAGGACCCCAGGATCATGACCTGAGCTAAAGGCAGACGCTTAATGACTGAGCCATCCAGGCCCCCTGAAGTACTTATGTTTTTAATCTAAGTGTTATTTCCCAGTGCTAGTGGCTTAATCAAAAACTAATAAGGTAGATGGCAGATTCCACTTTTACTTCATGCCAGCTGTATTCTCAGACAGATTACTTAATCTCTGTGCTTTACTTTCTCCTTCCATAAAATGAAGGTGATATTATTGTCCACATCTTTGAGTTGTGGAGAGGATTAAAATAGGTAATGTGTGTCCTCTACTTCATGCAGTGCCTGGCACATACAGAGCCTCCAGTGAATGTTAGCTGCTGCTATTACTGGAATACAGCCATTAGCAAATAAAAATGTATTCAGATTTAACAAGCATTGCATTTCTTGTGTGGAAGTCAGGAATAGCAAATATTTTCATTACGTACATAATACGTGCTCAAAACAGCTTTTATTTGTAGCAATAGAAACTTTTTAGAAAAGTACAGTGCAATATAGTAGCAATTACTCCTGCCTGCTGGGAACAGCAGAGGGGAAAGATCCTAGGAAATGTCTTTGTTTGGGTTGTGTGTTATGTGTGTTCCTAGCTCTACATGTAAGGATGCTATGTGGGTATTATGTGATGTAGCTCACTCAGAACTGCTTGAAATTTAATGAGTCATTTGGGGATCTTACTAAAAGGCAGATTCTGTAAGTCTGGGGTAGGTCCTGAGATTCTGTATTTCTGGCAGATCTCAGGTGATACTGATGGTCACACTGAGTAGCAAAGATTTAGAATAAAAAATCAAGTTAGTAAAAAAAAAAATCAAGTTAGTGAAGTTTGATAGTGAGTTTTTAAATTTTTAATAAAGATTTATTATTTATTTATTTATTTATTTATTTATTTATTTATTTTTAGAGAGAATGAGAGAGAGAGCACAAGAGCAGAGGGAGGAGCAGGGGGTGAGGGAGAGATAATCCCATGGGGCTCAATCCCAGGACCCTGAGGTCATGACCTGAGCTGAAACCAAGAGTAGGTCACTTAACTGAGCAATCCAGGTGCCCTGTGAGTTTTTAAATTAAAAAAAAAAAAAATCTTTTTTTCCTCTTTAGTTCTTTGGTTTGGGCATTTAGTGTATTTGCATATTATGAATTTGAGTCTCTTCAGTGTCTTGCAAAAGTGGGAAGTCAATCCATTTTTTTTTCTAGAGAGAGACAGAAGGGGGAGAGGCAGAAGGAGAGGGAGAGAAAGAATCTTAAGCAGGCTCCATGCCAAGCGCTGAGCCCAATGTGGGGCTTGATCTCACGACCCTGAGATCCTGACCTGAGCCAAAATCGAGTCAGTCACTTAATCGACTGAGCCACTCAGGCAGTCTGGGAAGTCAACATATTTATATAAAGCTAATATTCTCGAACAATTGGCAGGAGGAGAATGGGACTTAAAAAACCAAAAATGAAAAACCAGAAACCAAACCTCTCCATCTGCTGATCTTTGGCTGTCTGCAAATTCGACATGAATATTCATAGCCAGGTTGTGGGCTTTTTCATCTCTGACTGCTCCTCAATGCCAGTGTCCACTGTCACCACAGAATGGTGTGGCTTCTTTCAGCTGGACTCCACCAAGGCACAGAGGCCTTGGTGTCAAATTCCATCAGTATCGTTTACTGATGACCAATGAGGACACACAATATTCCTTATATCAGAATCTGTGCTCTGACTGCTTTTTGTCCATGACCCTGACCTGACTTTTTTTTTTTTTTTTAAGATTTTATTTATTCATTTGAAAGAGAGGGAGAGGGAGTATGAGCACAAGTAGGGGCAAGGGGTAGAGGGAGAGGGAGAAGCAGACTCCCCGCTGAACAGGACGCCAGACATGGGGCTCGATCCCAAGACCCTGGGATCATGACCCGAGCAGAAGACAGACGCTTAACCAGTTGAGCCACCCAGGCACCCTGATCCTCACCTC
>JAPYYM010003950.1:0-10601 GCA_028534135.1 Potos flavus
ACGTACTGCTTTTATAGATCCTAGAACAGGCCTGAGCAAAAACCCTTTAGGATTCATAACATGTTCCGTCGCCTCAGATGGAGCCAGATTTAGGGCAAAGCAAGAAAGCACGGAGGGAAGCTTGAAAAGGGTGAAGGAATTCTCAGATGGGGTCTGCAGTCCCTGGCTGAGGCGGGGAGTATGAGAATGCAACCGATGGTCCTCCAGACTTGTAAGAGTTCTCTGCAAGAATTTTAAAATTGTGTGTTTCTTGGTTACGGTAATCTAAACAAATTGGGACAAGCATATTTGGTGGTCTGACTCCCCCCGCCCCTTATGTAGGAATACTATCTTGCCACCTCGGGACCCATAGCCACTAATGTGTTTTGATACCAAGTGGCATTTTTATTTTTTTAAAAAAATAATTAATTTATTTATTTGAGAGAGAGGGAGAGAGGAAGCACAAATGGGGGAGGGGCAAAGGGAGGGGGAGAAGCAAACTCCTGGCTGAGCAGAGAGCCCAACTCGGGGCTCTATCTTAGGACCCTGGGATCATGACCTGAGCCGAAGGCAGACGCTTAACCAACTGAGCCACCCAAGCACCCTCTAAGTGGCATTTTTTTTTTTTTTTTTTTTAGAGAGAGAGAGAGAAAGAGGGAGAGAGAGAGAAAAAATGAACAAGTGGAGAGGAGGGTCAGAGAGAGAGGGAGAAGCAGACTCTCTGCTGAGCAGGGAGCCCGACTTGGAGCTCGATCCTACGACCCTGGGATCATGACCTGAGCTGAAGGCAGGTGCTTAACCGAATGAGCCACCCAAGCACCCCCAACGTGGCATTTTTAAAGGTGGTTGCAGACTAATGGAAAAGATAAAAGATGGCTTTAGTACAGAACAATACACAGTGTATTCTTTTGTGTCTGACTTCTTTTGCTCAACACAACAGTCGTGGGATTCATCTGCTTTGTTGAAAGTTTTAGCAGTCCTTTCCTTTTTATTGCTGAGTAGTATTCTATTGAATAAATATACCACAATTTGTGTATCCATTCATGGGTTGATAAATATTCAGACCGTTTTCAGTTTTTGCCTGTTGTGAATAAAGCAGTTGAAAACATGATTGTAGGGGTACCTGGGTGGCTCAGTGGGTTAAAGCCTCTGCCTTCACCTCAGGTCATGATCTCAGGGTCCTGGGATCGAGCCCTGAATCAGGCTCTCTGCTCAGCGGGGAGCCTTCTTCCCCTCCGTCTGCCTCTCTGCCTACTTGTGGTCTCTCTCTCTCTGTCAAATAAATAAAAATAAATAAAATCTTTAAAACAAACAACAAAAAAACATGATTGTATAAGCCTTTTGTTTATAAGTCTTCATTTTCCTGGGGTGAAGAACCAGAAGTAAGAGTTGGGTAATAAGTAGGTGCATATTTAATATTTTAAGAAACTGCCTATTAGTCTTTCAAAATGCCTGTGCTAATTTCCACTTCCAAACTGGCAACGTATGAGAGTTCAGTTGTTCCACATGTTCATTGACAGTTAGTGTTGCCAGTTTTAAACATTCCAGCCATTCCGGTGGGTGTAAAATGTGGCGTGGTTGTGATCACATTCCTCCGATAACTGATGACATTGAACATCTTTTCGTGCTCTTATCGGCCATTTCTACAGCTTCCTCTGTGACACACTCCTTGAACTATTTAGTTCAATTTTTGAAAACACTGGGTTGGATTTTTCTTTGTTTTCTTTTTAACGTACAGCCGTCTATATATTCTGGATACAAGCTCTTTGTCGGATCAATGTATTGTGAATATTTCCTCTCAGTTTGTGGTTTGCCTGATCATATTCTTAATGTCTTTGATGAGTGGAAACTTTAAATTTTGATGAAGTCCAGTAGATCAGGTTTTAATTTTACGGCCAGTGTGGATCTATTTCGGGGCTCTCTGTTTTGTTCTATTGAACTACTTGTTTGCTCTTCCTTATGCCAATTTCCACCTTCGTTATTCAGATAGGGTTATTATTTTGTTTCCAGAGGTGGTTGGGCCAGGACTGGGGAAGTTGCCCCAGGGAGCTCTCTGCTCAGAGCTGGGTTCCTTGTAGCTCTCTGCTCCACCATTTTCAGTCAGCGGCAAGTTGGCCGCTTCCTCATTGGCATCACATTCTAGCATCCAGGAAGAAGAAGAGGACAAACAGGTTAAGAGCCCTGCTGAGTCTGACCCTTTTTATCAGAAGAAAAAATAAATCCCCAAACCCCGAAAGCAAACCATCGTAAAAAGCTTCCTGAACCCCCAACTAGAATTCCGTTTACATCTCAGAGCTGGTCATGTGGCCACCCCCCAGTGGCCATGGAGACTGGGGAGAAGAATATTTGCATGCTATGCACTGCCTGCTTTAGGGAATCAGGCCACTGAGGCAAAAGGCGAGGGATGGCACCTATCAGTCTGGGCAAGTCAGAACCCATTGGAGCTGGAGGTGGTCAATTTCACAAACCGTGAAGATGCTACAGAATGTCTTGGGATGACAGTGAAGAGTGAGGATGAAGAGAAACATCTAGAATATATATATATATATATATTTTTTTTTTTAATTGAGTTTTACTTCTTCAATTAATTCTATATCAGTGCTTCTCCACCTGGTAAGAGGGTACACAAGAAGGTGTAAGATTCACGAATGGAGTTTTTCAGAAGACACCCCTTCCTTCCACAGGGCTACCCCTATTTGCAATATAAGCAGCAATATCTCCTTCAGATCATTAATTAAATTTGCAAATTTTGAATCTTCAAAAGATAACTGCCTGGTTGATATCTTAAATGAATCAATGTCTTAGAAATCCAAAGCCAGAGAAAGCATTATGGGAAATGTTTGGGTCCCAGAGGCGTCCATGAGCATAGGCACTCCTATGTTCAGAGCCTACGCTTCGTTCACGTAGTGACAGAGTTCAAGGACCCTTGCGGGTTGACTTATCACCATGTCCCACACAGGCTCTGCTCAAGGTCCCAGTATGGCTAGTGCACCATTTCTTGCCTACGGCTCCTATAAGTCCGTATATGCTGCCCGCTACTGAGTTGTCTGTTTCACCTTTAATGTTACCCCCTCCTTGTTCCTGGAAGAAATTGAGTTGAGTGACAGGAACCTCAAGCCAGACAGTCTTCCCTTTGGTGGGGTGACTTGAGACACAAGCATCTTCTATCGCGGTGATAGTTAGTGATCCTTAAGAATCCGTTTGAGTTGGGGCGCCTGGGCGGCTCAGTGGGTTAAAGCCTCTGCCTTCGGCTCAGGTCATGGTCTCAGGGTCCTGGGATCGAGCCCCGCATCGGGCTCTCTGCTCAGTGGGGAGCCTGCTTCCCCCTCTCCCTCTGCCTGCCTCTCTGCCTACTTGTGATCTCTCTCTCTCTCTGTCAAATAAATAAATAAAAATCTTAAAAAAAAAAAAAAAAAGAATCCGTTTGAGCTGGAACAACCCGTATTTCCTGCTGTATTCGTTCCCTCGAGCCACTGTAACAACGCACCATAAACTGGGAGGCCTCACACAGCAGAAATGTGTTCTCTCGAAATTCTGGAAGCTGGAAGTCCAAAATCAGGGTGTCGACAGGGCCACACTCTCTCTGAGGCCCCCAGGAGAGAATCTGTTCAATGCTTTTGTCTTAGCTTCTGGTGTTGCCAGCAACCCTTGGCTGGTAGATCCATCACTGCAATCTCTGCCTCTGTTGTCCCATGGTGTCCCCCCCAAGTGTGTCTGTCCCTGTGTCTCTTGCCCTCTTCGTATTCATGGAGATGGAGCCCACCCTACTCCAGTATGAGTTCATTTTAACTTCAATAATTACACCTGCAATGACCCTATTTGCAAATCAGATCACATTCTGAGGTTCCAGGCAGGAGGACTTGAGCATATCTTTTTGGAGGACGCAATTCAACCGGTCATAGTTCTTGAGACATATCGCGGAGCTTGTAAGGTGAGCCAGGACCAGGGTATCGGGATTATTATTCTGCGAGGTCCAGGAGCAAAGCTGGGCTTAGTGTGACATGTTTTCCTCAAGTCGGGCCAGACGGGGTTGCTCCTATAGCTGACAACAGAGGGGGTCTGCTGCAGCTCTCACTGCCGGGGAAGCCTCAACGGGAAAGACACACCCACCCCCTCCTTCGCACTTGCGTTAGGGCCGGGCTGCAGCTGGAGAGGAAGAAGCCGGCCCGCAAAGACAGAGGGCTGTAGGTAGGGAGCATTCTGAGGATTTTGGGGGGTCCTGGTCCTGGACATGACTAAGGCTGACTCCCCTGCCCAGCCGTGCCTGGGTATATGAACCCACAAATCTTCCTTTCTGCCTTTCATTTTCTCCAATCCTAAACTGGCAAAAGTTGAGCAGAGGAGAGGCTCTGTGTGCATTTGAGCAAAGCTCAAGGTGCTGAGTGTCCCAAGACACAAGACCTTCTGGGAATGAGGGTGGGGGGTTGAGGGTAGAGGAGCTAGAATGGTGGATGGGAGGATTAACTTCCTAAAGAGGGGAAGGGGCATGGACACCAGGCTGCAGGGGTGCATAGGAGCAGATTAAGCGGAGTGACACCGAGGTTAGGAAAGAGGAAGTGCCCACTCGGAACACTTGTCCTTTTGCAGACCTGAATCAACGAGGCTTCCTCCCTGCATGGTGCAAGGAAATGAGTAAGTGAGATAACGTTGCAACTTCTGGTCCTCTCCGTGCACTGTTCCTAACCCCACAGTGAGAAAACCATGCCTCCCCCATCCTGGTCTGGAGTGTGTTTGGTCTGCGGAAGGCTAGTGAGGCAAGAGGCCCCCAGCAAAGGGAGAGAAATCACTTCCTATCACACGGGACTCTGGAAGTAAAGGTGTCACAGCTGTGGCAGAGATGGGGCTGCAGGGGTAACTCGGCAGTTCCTGATTTCCCCACCCCCCACCTCGGCCCCTCTCTCCGCTCCCCTCCCAGACCCTTGTGCAAAAGAGGGAGTCCTGACATACTTGGATGATCGTGCAAGAACTCAGTAGAGTCAGTTTCCCTGCCAACAGGGCTTTGTACTGTAGGAAGTTGAGCAAAAATGCTAGCATTTAACAGCGGCTCCCATGATATGCATAGGAAAATCTGATAACCTCTGAATTTTGGAAATCTTTTGGCGAGTCTTGAGAACATATAAGCTGTCAGCTGTCTCTGAGGGGCTAGGGGTGTGTGTGTGTGTGTGTGTGTGTTTTGGGAGCACCTTCTGCAGGTCCCCTATAAAACTACCCACGCCCTGGGGCCCCACGCAACGGTTATAAGAGCTAACACTCCCAGAAGGGTGAAGGGCAGCCGGAGGGGTCCTGGGCTCTGTGTCCAACTCCACCTACCTCCGAACCAAGTTTCTCCTCAAGTTCTGTTCCATAAATCTGAATCATGGGGTCACACTCGTAGTCAACAGCTAAGGGATTCTTACCTGCCTTGCATTAAAGAATTGTGTGTCCCTGAAAGGTGCCATGTGGAGGTAACTCCCAGCCCTGGCTCTTTATAAATGGATGCTGAGTAAGCATTAGCGTAAATGATGGATGAACTAACCTTAAAAGAAAAGACCTGAGCTGAGTGTTGAGAGATTCGCCAAGAGCTGAGAACACCTCTCTCTTCCTCTGGAGGGAGATGCCAGGGGGTCCCGGTCCCTTTTATCTCTCCTGAGCAAGAGCCTTCGCTGGTGTGGGGGGGGGGGGCGGCGGCGCAAGGCGAAGGAGACATCCACAGGTGCGGAAACCAGTGGGATGAGCGCGTTGTCATCGTCGCTGGGAGTGATCGGTTTCCGGAGGCTGCACACATTCTAGCCCGCTCTCCCTGCCTCCCGAGGCAGCGGCTGGCAGGGGGCTTGGCAGGACGACTCCTGCCCGGCTGCCGGCTGCCCGGGAGCCCAGGGAGCGCTCTGGGGAGCCGGCACCTGGTTTGCGGGCTGCTGACCGGCCCTCGAGGACGCTCCAGCGGGGAGGACCCGAGACCTGGGAAACACTGGCAGGTGCTGCTGGTGAGCACTTTCTATGGCCTCTTAGAAGACTGCTTGCCAACGGTCCCTGGGCACTTGGCAGAACGTCTCCACTTAGCTTACGGTCTCTGGTTCCTGTTAGGAAACACGGGGCTTGCCAAAGTGTTCATTTTCCTAAGTGAACAACGCGGCGCTTGGCATCGATCTCATTACGCACTGCAGTACTGGGCCGAGCTCCCCCTTCTGAGCGGGCGTCAAGCTTGTGAGACAGCATCCTTGGCGGGGCCGGGGGCAGCCCCGAGGTCGGGTCATTTCTCAGCTGGTCAGGCATATCACCAGATGGAAGAGGGCTGTCCTCCTCCTGAGGTCTGCCACCTCACTCCTTCTCCTGGGCCTCGGTGAGACGGCTAGACCTCACTGGCTTTGGAGACTCACAAGTCTGGCTTTGAGCATGATCTTCAACCTTGCTGTGTGACCATGGACAAGTGATTGGGGCTCTCTGAGCTGCACTTTCCTCATCTGTAAAAAGGACGTTTAGAATAGGGTTTTGCCCGTATTCAATGAGACATTGGGTACAAAGCACTTGGTACGGTGCCTGGTTCATTTGCCGTAATTGGTATGTGTTACCTTTTGTTATTAGGAAGATTCTATGATTCTGTGAAGATAGCTGGGCCACACCGTGCTGGCCATGGGGAAGGGGATGAGCGCCTTCCTCCTCAGGCAGCGGGTGCCGAGAACGTGCCCCTGCCTCTCCTGGCTTACTCCTGAGCCTGGATGAATCTCCATCAGTCCCGTGCAGGGGAAAAGGTCGCAGTAAACTCCAAGGCCTGCTAGTCATGGTCGTTACTGTTCTTATGATTCTCTATAGCCAAACCCACCTCGGCCGGGACTTCACATTTACCACGTACTCACTGTGTCGCCCCTTAGTCTCAGTGTTCTCATCTGCAAAACGGGATAATAATACCACTTCATAGGGTTGTTATAAGGATTCAATAAAGCAACAGGCGTAGGGTTGCTTGCATTTAGCTGCATTTGGTAAATGTTCCCATATCCTCACTCACATTTCCCCTCGTTCTCTTGTGACGGGTATAGACTTCAGACTACTAAACTCGTTATAATCCTGTATAAGACGACCAGGCACCTTACGGCATGTTAGAGAGTCCAATACTGCTTAGTGAATATTCTCTGTGAAATCTATGAGGATCGCTCAAGGTTGTCTTTGCTATGTCGTACATCACGGCGTGTCCTATGTAAGCGGGGTTTATGGACAAGTTCCAGGAAAGTGAGGAGGGACGATTTGAGCTCTTCTGCCAATAAGATTATGGCCATGCATGCGATCTGAAGACAGCCTGAGAAGGCTCTACTTCAAATGCTTTGTTTCCCTCCTTTCCAAAGATCCTCTTCCAATGTGTGCTTGCATTTGGAAAATGTGATTGGCATTTGTTTTGAATTTTATAGTATTACACGTTATCAGAGGCTATGGGTTACTTAAACCTTAAACCCTCTGGCCAACTTAAAAAAAAAATCTCTAAGTGGTTCTCGGCAACCTGCTTATACAATGTAAATTGTAATATCTCTCAGGGTATGTGAGAACATCTGTTTTTCTTCTAATGCAGTAAACATATAAGGGTCTCTTGGGATGTATTTTAAATAGCCTTAATACAACATTCAGGAATGATAAGCAAAATATAATCACAGTCTTCAGGGAATGTGAACATTTCATATTAGTAACATTGGAAACTTATGTTTAATGCAGTGTTAAAAGTTGACAATTAAGCATGTAGGAGTCAGGAAATTCAATTAAAATTATCACAGTAATATGAATTTAGCCACATCCTGTATTGGTTATGAAATCCATTTAACACCACAAACAGTAATGTTTTCAGCTGGTTTATTCAAAAGGAAAACAGGAACAAAAACACTCGAATGCTATATATATTCAGTTACTGTGGTCAGGCTAATTTTGCTGGGGGAAGAAGTTTAACTTCTGAATCTTTAAATGCCCAGTCATTTAATCTGAGTATTCTATTTCCTCGCTTGTCGCATAATTTCTGTCAATAAAATCAGACAGAGCAACCACCAGAGGAGGTTTCCTCTCCTCTCCCTGCTCCTTGCGAGGGGACTGGACTGTCTGAGGCCTGAGGGCATCCTCCTGGGAGCCTGGCCACCTTCCTAATTTCTCCCGCCCCTTCTCTGTGAGCTCTGTGATTGTAGGGATTGTGGTTTCGTTTGGATGCTGCACCCCTAATTTAGAGTTGGGAACCCCCCCCGGGGCCATATACTTGCGAGAAAATGAAGCTCGTAATTCTATTCTCCGTCAGCGCACAGGGTTCATGGACCCTTTGCTGAATCTATTCTTTATGCCTCCCTTCTACTAGCTGCACACACCTCCCTCTACTCCTTTCCTATCTGAGACCACGGAAGATGGACATTCATTTTTAATACCCATCTGCAGCAAGTCTAATTTCGCCACATCCCAGGAGTTTCACCAAGCGATTGTTTGGGAGCTCTGGTGCTTAGCAAGCATTCACTCAACAGTAGCCAAAGTCAACCAGGCACCGGGAATTTCAGCTATGGACTCACACCACCCCTGGGAAAGTGCTGTAAGAATAAGGACAGTGAGAGTCTCAAGAGGAACTTCTCAGGGAATTACACCAACATTCACCTGGAAGGTTGTCAGGAATCTGAGAACCATTCTTTTTTATTTATTTTTTATTTTTTGAGAGAGAGAGAAAGAGCATGAGTGGGTGGGGAAAGGGGCAGAAGGAGAGGGAGAGAGAGAATCTCATGGGAGGGAGGGGTGCTCGATCCCAGAGCCCTGAGATCATGACCTGAACCAAAATCAAGAGTAGGACGTTTAACCGACTGAGCTGCCCAGGTGCCCCAAGTCATTCTTGACTCCTCTTCCTTGTCCCCCATCCCTTGCTAAACCTTGTAGTTACTATTCAATAAACAGCCTTCAAATCCACCAACTTCTGCCCAAGGCCGTTGCCACCACGCCTGTCTAATTCACCACCTTTACTCCATAGACTTCTGGAACAGTCTCCCAACTGCTCTCCCTGTCTCCATGCTGGCCCTTCCAGTCTGATCTCGAATGCAAGTCTTGTTTTGAAACAAGTCCTCTTAAAGTCCTAGAGTGGCTTCTCTTTCTCCCTGGGATCATTTCAAAACTCTTGACAGCACTGGCAAGGCCCTTTGTGATGTGTTCCCCAGACCCTTCTCATGCCTTCTTCTCAACCTACCTTCCAGTAATTGCAAATTGTTTCAGTTCTTCAACTACATTGCGATCTTTCTCTTGCTCTGGATCTTTGAGCAGATCATGTGCTCTTTCCTCAAGTATCTGCTAAGCTAATTTCTATTCATCCTTCAGGTTTTATCTCAGATACCACCTCCTCTGGGAAGACGTTCCCAATATCCTCTGCAAAGAGGGCTGAAATAGTTTCCTACCGCATATCCATTCCTATTCATCCAAATCTCTATTCAGGGCAGTAGTGCACCCAGCTGAAAGACTATAGGCAAGTCTTGGGGCACCTGGGCGGCTCAGTGGGTTAAAGCCTCTGCCTTCGGCTCGGGTCATGATCTCAGGGTCCTGGGACCGAGCCCCACATCGGGCTCTCTGCTCAGCAGGGAGCCTGCTTCCCCCTCTCTCTCTGCCTGCCTCTCTGCCTACTTGTGATCTCTCTCTCTGTCAAATAAATAAATAAAATCTTAAAAAAAAGAAGAAGACTATAGGCAAGTCTTATTTAATTGTACTTTGCACATTTTTTACAAGTTGAAGCTTTGTGGCAACCCTGCATCGAGCAAATCTATCAGTGCCATTTTTCCTTTTCTTTTTTCTTTAAAGATTTTATTTATTTATTTGAGAGAGAGAGAGAGAGCAGGGGGAGTGGCAGAGGGTGAGGGACAAACAGACTCCCCACTGATCAGGGAGCCTGACAACAGAGGGCTCCATCCCAAGACCCTGAGATCATGACCTGAGCTGAAGGCAGACTCTTAGCTGACTGAGCCCCCCAGGCACCCCTGGGGAGCCAGATACCACAGCACTATAAGATGGTGAAATTAATCAATAAATGTGTGTGTTCTGACTGTACCACCAGGCAGCCATGCCCCCGTCTCTCTCCCTCTCCTCAGGCCTCCCTTTTGCCTGAGAACAACAACACTGAAATCAGCCCATTGAATAACCCTACAGTGGCCTCTCAATATTCAAGGGAAAGGGAGAGTTGCACATCTCTCACTTTAAATCAAAAACTAAAAATAGTTATGCTTAGTGAGGAAGGCATGCTGAAAAATTAGATAGACTGAAAGTGAGGCCTCTTACACCGAACATTAGCCAAGTTGTGAATGGAAGAAAAAGTTATTGAAGGAACTTGAAAGTGCTGTCCCAATAAGCAAACAAATGATAAAGTGAAACAGCCTTTCTGCTGATACAGAGAAAGTTCGAGCGGGCTGGAGAGAAGAGCAGGCCAGCCCTGGCATCCCCTTAAGCCAGAGCCTGATCCAGGGCAAGGCCACAGCTCTCTGTGATTCTGGGAGGGCCGAGAGCTCTGAGGAGGCTGCAGAGGGAAAGTCTGAGGCCGGCAGAGGCTGGTCCGTGAGGCTGGAGGGAAGAAGCCCGCCCGTAACAGAAAGTACTAGGGGAAGCCGCCGGGGCCGGGGGAGGAGCTGCAGCGAGTTCTCCAGAAGGTCCGGCTCCGACAGCAG
>JAPYYM010003951.1:0-10600 GCA_028534135.1 Potos flavus
CCCCTGTTAGTTTGCTTTTTGAAGAAATCTTATAGGCATATATACCTTTCCCTCTCCCTTTTATTAAGGAAACTTAGTCCTCTATGAATAATGATACAATTCCTTATTTGCAGACGGTTACAATTTTTCATAATATTTCTGTAGACTAAGAAATATTATTATGAAGAAATATTATTATGATGGTCCTGATTCTTTGGTGACTTTTCTGCTCAAAATTTGCCTCCAAATACTTTTTAGTTTTTCTCTTTGCCTTAACTCTAGATAATTGGATGTTCAGCCTACGGTGATTTTCTTGTTTAAAATAACCATGTCCAGAAAGTTTTCAAAGTCTCGAGGTCAGGGTCATTGGAATTTGAAGAATTATTTTATGTCGTCTCACAATGCCCTGAGTGATGGGAGCCCTGCCATCCGTACTCAGGTCTTTATGCTCTCATGGGATTGTTTCCTTTATTTCAGCCGAGGCCACGGAGCCCCGGGCCACGTTAGTTCCATGACTCTGCTTTCCGTGAGAAAAGAGGAAGCTCATTAGCAACACGGATGAGATATTCATCCACAGGTTCACATGTCTGAGGACCCCAGGGCCACAGGGAATTGTTTTGTCTCCATTCGGAAGGTCTTGCACCCACCAAATGGGTGAATATTGATTGAACCATACATTTGCCCTGGTGTCAAACTTACAGCTAGTCAATATCAGTACACACTGTTATGTCCTATATAGGTCATATCTCAGTGTGAAGCTTCTCTATTTCTGTCTCTGCGTTCTTGACATACTCTTCACGGGTAATTCCTACAATCACACAACAGTGAGAAAAGACACGGAATCAGAAATCGGACACGAGGGGTGCCACACAGAAAGGCTTATGGCTGAGGCCTAGGCAAACCCAGGAAGGATTCTCCCCTTATGCCCAGGACCCACTTAGTCCCAGGAGACTAAGACCCACACAGCAAAAATGTCTACTTCCCATGGCTGGGTTGATGCAAAAAAAAAGGGGGGGGGAGTTTTTTGGCAAGGACTCAGATTCTTTGGGGAGGGTACATGGGATCTCAGAGATCTGAGGATTATTCTCATAAGAAAGTATGATCTACCCAGAGGATCAGTATCCTCAATGATGCTTAATTTCTTTAGAGAGATAAGCATTTACTAGGAATATTTCTCTATAAATTTATTTTTAAATTAATTATCGAGTCACAAATTTATCACAAAATTTGCTAAAAACGTAGACCTCATCTCGAAGCTTTGTCTGTTTTTGGTTTTGTTTTGTTTTGCTTTTTTGGCACTGGTGTTTCTCAAACACCTGGAACACCTTCCTACACATGGAAACAGTGAAGAGTGGGTTAGCCATAAAGTCAACGAAGAATAACTTCAGGCCCTTCTCATTCACGCAGGACCTTTCCAAGACTTAAAGAAAAAATTTTCTATTGTCTTTTTCAAAGAGCACCCTAAAATTTGTAAGGTTAGGCTCCATAAAAATTGAATCCGCTCTGCACATGCATTCAATAAGTGTTTGGTGCATTAATGAGGAAAATCCAGGCAGACTCTACTTCTGTAAACATAACCTTAATTTGTTCCGTTACAAATAGGTTTGGAGCATTAAGGGAGCAGGGACCCATATGAGCCTGTTGGGAATTCAAAATAAACCAAAATGAACTGGGAAAAGATTCATTCATATATGTTATTATAAGACTTTGAGAAGATGGATGGCAATATGAATGAAAGAAAAATGATGGTCTCTTCTAAAGGGAAAGGTCTTTCAATGGTCACCTCCTTCCATCGCTCTCAGAGAGCAGGGGGGATGAAACAGGGAAGGAGAGAACCAGGATAAAGAAGCAATACTGAGGATATGTGGAGGCATCAGGAGACAGATTCCGCTGGGACGTTCCAAGAAGCCCGTGAAATGCCTCCTTGAATTGCCCCCTGAATGCAGACACTGGAGGTTTCACGTCTTGGCTCCTGTCCCACCAGGAGCATTAGCATGCCTGCAGCTAGACCTATGATGTCACCGACGGCCCTGGGGCAGAAAGCCTGGGCATCAGGGCATGCGTGTGGGGCACGCTGTCAGCACGAGATGAATGGAGGCAGACTTGCAGGAACACAGTGTCCACAGCATGGAGGGTGAAATCAGAGGTAGGCTAGAAGGCTGTAGAGCTCCACCATCACAGACTCTTTTTTCTTTTTTTTTTTTTTAAGATTTTATTTATTTATTTGACAGAGAGAGAGGGAGATCACAAGTAGGCAGAGAGGCAGGCAGAGAGAGAGAGGGAAGCAGGCTCCCTGCTGAGCAGTGAGCCCGATGCGGGGCTCGATCCCAGGACCCTGAGATCATGACCTGAGCCGAAGGCAGAGGCTTTAACCCACTGAGCCGCCCAGGCGCCCCATCACAGACCCTTGAATAAAACTGTACCTTCCTCTCTCAGATCTTTTGTGTGATCACCAACCGCACCAAAGCCACATGTTCTGGAAGCACCACACCTTCTTGCATATCAGACTTAATATCAAACAGAGAGTGCTGTCACAGGCCTCATTTTCTCATTCCCATAAGAGGCAACTGCTTGCAGTTAATTTCACATAATACATTATCAGACGACTGCATTTACATTTCAGATGACTTCGTGTCTGGAACACAGGTGAGTCAGGCAAACGTAATCCGTGCCTGCCTTTGATCCCGGAATTGCCCCCAGTAAATAATTATGCTAGACCAGAGATTTATTGGAGTTAACAGGGGAACTAAGATTTCTTGTGTTAGGCAATTTGTTTTATTTTTCTTGCATAAAATCTCTGCAAGACACACACTATTGGCCTAAGTTTACGAGTGGAAAAACCCAGCCAAATATTTTCCAGGTCACCAGTCCAAGGCAGGTCAGAGTACAAACAGATGGAAATCTCGGAAGTCCTCTTCAGCGGGTAGCCTCCTTGTGCGAATGACTGTGTCAGGGCCAATGTTGTGAGAAGGCACGTTTGGGTCAGTGTTCCAATTGTGAAGATGTCTCCCTCTCCCCGAGTGCAGAAGGGGGTAGCAGTTAGGTCGGCGCGGCCTAGGTTTGAGCGCCAGTCCGATATCTGTGAGCTCTGCGATATCTGTGTGTCCTTCGGCAAATCACCGGCACTCTGACAACTGGCGTTTTCACCTGCAGTGTGGATAAATTGTTCTAGCTCATGTGGGGCTCGAGAAAATTAATCAAAATAAAGTACTTAAGAATACGGCACAGGGAAAACGAGCAACAGATAAGGGAATTTTCTATAAGTTCACAGAAAAGGAATACAATGAAAACAGTGTGTGTTCATTAGTTTGTGGTCCCTGCCACCTGAAAATGGTCATGCCACACATGTACCAGCCGTGGCTCTCTGCTGTTCTCTGCAGTTACTGGCCTGGGCAGAAGTAGCCATTTCAGCTTTTTCTGATGGAAAGTGCTAGATGTGAGAGAGAGCTGCAGCCTCCTCGGGCCCTCCCTCCTCCAGAACCAATGGTTTAGAAGCTCTAGTTCCTGTATTAAATCCCATCCTGTTGGAGATTCCCAGAGGGCTCCTGCTTCCTCGGCTGAGTCCTCTGATAGACCGGAAACCCCCTGGTCCCTTAGCTCCTGTATTGGCGGATGCCCTGGCCCCACCGTAATAGAACTGTGATGGGACAGACGCACATTTTCTGGCTTGAAGCTGGTTCTAGAAGTGGGCAGGCCATAGCTATGGTAGCCCCACCCCGTGATGTGTGACCTCCCCACCACAGCTCTGCCAGTCCCGAGATGGAAGACACAGTGATCTCCTACATCTAACTGGTGAAACGCCATGCAATTTTAGGGGAATGTTGATTTCAGAGGCCTGGAGACCTGGATTTGACTCCTGCCTCTGAGACTTTAAATAGGAAATCTTTGGAAAGTCCATGAGCTACTGTTTCGTATCTATAATATGGCATACTGAGAGCTTCCTCATCTGTGAAATGGACATACTCGCGTCCATCTTGCATTAAAACACATCCCGCACACCTACACCCTAGCACAGCGCAGGAGCTCCTGCCCTTTGCCAGGACTTGCGAGAATATTCAGTGACTCTGGGCCCCCAAATGTTCAGGAGTGCTCTGGCTGAGCTCAGCAAGGCAGAGTGTTAGAAAAAAACCATAGAAGTGTCTCTGGAACTTGGCTGAGGCCCCCTTCCCTCCCCCTCTTGCAGCCTCAGCTGGGACGGGCAAGTTTGAGCACGGAAAGCCAGTCCCGCTGCAGGGCTGTGTCTAGCTGCTGGCACAGAGATACAGGGCTGAGTCCCCCGGCTGCGGCGAGTTCAGGTTCAGCTGGGAGCTGTAGTTCTCGAACTGCTGAGCCGAGAACCGTCCCGGGACGTCTCCTTTGCCTCGCTCTTCCCCATTGTAATGCTCAATGAGGAACCGGGGCCCCTGGCCTGGGGTCTG
This sequence comes from Potos flavus, assembly GCA_028534135.1. Classification (NCBI taxonomy): domain Eukaryota; kingdom Metazoa; phylum Chordata; class Mammalia; order Carnivora; family Procyonidae; genus Potos; species Potos flavus. The sequence goes on from JAPYYM010003951.1 coordinate 4,398, forward strand.
CTGGTCCCATCTCACACTGCTGTGCCCAGAGATAGGCTGGCATTTCAGCACGGCCTTCCCCCCGCTGCCTTGGATTAAGTGTCTGGGCGTCTGGATGACTTCTGCGCCCACTGGACCTGTAGAGGGAGGAGACAGCCGCTGATGACCTGGTCTCGGAAGGCCTTTGAGATTCCAGCAGCAGTCCGACGATGTCCCACCTGAGCTAGGACCCACCTGCCCCCAGGAGACAGAGGGCCACCCAGCAGAGCAGCTGGGTGCCCCTGGCAGACTCAGGCAGGACAGGACGGCGCATCTTCCGACTCCGGGCTCTCGTCCTCCTCCCTTAGCTCTGTTCCCAGGGCTTGCCTGTGACGTCACCGCTCTGACGTCACGCTCTGACGTCACTGTCCTTGTCGGCTCCCGCAGGCACGCTGCGGCCCCTGGGCAGGCTCAGCCGCAGGCCCTCCTCCATTCTGTCCCGCTGCACCCCGTGCTGAGCTGGGTGGCCGTCCCCCACAGCTTCTCTGCTTGGCTCTGGGCTCCTTTCTCTGCACCTGGCTTGGGTTATTCAGGCTGCCCCACGGAAGCCTCATCACACTCTGCACCAACGTAGGCTCCAAGAGAGGCCTTTACACCGAGAAAGGTGGAGTTTGTAGCTCCCTATTGTGGCAAACACACCTGAGCATCAGTTAATGTGAGAAGACTGTGATCAGTCCTTCAGGGGTCAGCACTGACGCTGACTGATCAACCAACAGTCTCCTTGATGCCAGGACCAAGCAAGCCTGCTTCTCCTTAACGCTCAGGCTCCTGGACGCGGCCATCAGTGGCCCGCTCAGTGGAGCCACAGCGCCCTCAAGTGGCCCAAGCAGGCCAGGTACAGACCCGGGTGCCAGGATCCTGCAGGGCCCAGCCCTGGGTGATGGGACGCCCACCTGTGTCTAGCTCACCCTTTGCACGTGTTCATGAAGGAAGCACGAAGCAAACATTTTTCCAAGAAAAGAATACGTATTCTAAATCTCATCAATTAGTGTGCTAGGAAAGGGGGTACCGGCCAGTCATGACATGCCAGCTGCCCGGGGGAAGGGATAGGACTCTGGGCAAAGTGCTCTCTTCATTTATTTATTTCTTAAAGATTTTATGTATTTATTTGAGAGAGAGAGAGAGAGAGAGAATGAGAGTTTGGGGCGAGAGGTCAGAGGGAGAAGCAGACTCCCCGCTGAGCAGGGAGCCCAACATGGGAGTCGACCCCAGGACTCCAGGATCATGACCGGAGCCGAAGGCAGTTGCTTAACCAACTGAGCCACCCCGGCGCCCCCAACGTGTTCTCTTTAAACAAAGGTAATTCCTGGAAGAGGCTGACCGTGGAGTTCTAGCAGCCAAAAAATACAAGCAGCTAGGGAAATAAACCCATCAATCTCACTAGGAGGGAACTACATATATCATATGTATATGTATATATAATATATATTAATGCCTTATTCGTATATATTTATATATAATATATATAGTAATACCCTGTTCACATCTTTTGCTCTTTTTTTATTGAATTGTCTCTTTTATTATTGATTGTAGGAATTCTTTACATGATGGATACCTGCCCTTTCTTAGATAGCCATCTATCTTAATACCTTTCGATGAACAGAATTTTTAATTTTTGATAAAGAAAATGTACTTTTTAAAAAATATTTTATTTATTTATTTGACAATGAGAGAGATCACAAGTAGGCAGAGAGGCAGGCAGAGAGAGAGGGGGAAGCAGGCTCCCCGCTGAGCAGAGAGCCCGATGCGGGGCTCGATCCCAGGACCCTGAGATCATGACCTGAGCCGAAGGCAGAGGCTTTAACCCACTGAGCCACCCAGGTGCCCCAAAAATGTACTTTTTCAAGATGAGACCATTCCTTGTCCTCAAGAAATCTTTGCCCACTTCAAGAGTGAGGAAGAGAATTTGCTGTTTTCTTTCACGAGCTTTACTGTTCAGAAGCTGTACAGATCATGGAGAACGTTGATCCATCTTATAATAATTTTTTTATGGCAAGAGTCTGCAAACTTTCTCTGTAAGGGGTCAGACAGTGCCTGGCTTCAGTGTTGAGCACGAGGCAGTCTCTGACCCCACGACTCAGCTCTGCCGTCGTAGGCAAACGCAGCCTGAGGCCGTACGGAGGGGAACGAGACCGGCTGTGTGCCTACCAAACTTTCTATTCAACAGAAATCTGAATTTCATATAATTACCATATGTCACGATTTGTCATTCTTTTTATTTTTTTCCAACCATTAAAAAGGAAAGACCATGATTAGCTCTGGGGCCATGTAAAAGCAGGCAGAGGTCATGTTTGGGCTGTGGGCCTTAGTTTGCCCACTCCTGATTGATGGAGTGAGATGTGAGGATTGAAATTCATTCTCTTCCCATGTGGATATACAGTCCTTCCAACACTGCTTGTTGAGAACACTGTTTTCCTCTCTTTGTGCTACTTTTAGTGTTTGATCTAGGGATTACGATATGCATCTTTAATTTGTCATGGTCTACCTGCAAAAATGTTCTATTAACTATAGGTCTTTTATACATGCCCTTTGTTAGGGGAAGTAAATTACTTCTAATTACTCCTTATTTGCTAAGAGTGTTTCTCAGCAACGGATATTGCATTTTTCAGCTGTTTTTTTGAGCATCTATAATCGTATAATTTTCCTTTTCTTTTTTTTTTTTTTAGTATTTGATATAGTAAATTACATGGATAGTTTTTTAAATGTTAAACCGACTGCACGTTACTGAGATAAACTCCACTTGGTCACGATATGTTATCATTTTTAGATGTTGCTGCATTTCATATATTCAAATTTAAAAGGATTATTAATCTGTGTTCACGAGGGATATTGGTCTGTAGTCCTCTTGCAGTATTTTTGTCTGATTTGATATCCTAGCAGTGCTGGCCTCCAGGTGAGTGGGGGATGATTCCCTAGCCTTCAGTTTTCTCCCCACGTATGACTTTAGTGGCATCCTATCAATTTTGATATATTTTCATTTTTATGCTGTTAAAAACACTTTGTAATTTCCCTTTGGATTTATTCTTTGCCCCATGGTCAAGAATATACTATGTATGAGTTAGATGCTTTCAAATGTCTTAATTCTTACGTCAAGCCCGGAGTCTAATCCATCTGGGTACATGATCAGCTGAAAAGAACACATATCTGCTGCTGTCGTGTGAAGTATTCTATTAAGGTCAATTAGGTCAAGTTGGTCGATAGTGTTATTCATGTCTTTTGCAGCCTTACTGATTTGTGTGTGTGTGTTAACTTGTTCAATCTATTACCGGGAAGTATTAAAATAATGCTTTTAATTGTGGATTTGTCTAGTCCTTGCAGTCCAACCCATTTTGCTTCAGTACTTTGAAGCTCTGTTTTTAGAAGCATAAATATTTATGATTGTTATGTCTTCTTAAGAGATGGCCCCTTTGTCATTAGGATATGACTCTTTTTTATCCCCGAAGATGTTCTCTGCCCTGAAATTTACTTTGTCCGATATTAATGTTGCTCTCCAGCTTTCTTTTGGTAAGTAGCTAGCATGGTACACTTTTTCCATCCTTTTACCTTTTACATTCTGAGTCTTTATAGTGCATTTCTGGAAGGTAGCACGTTGTTTTTTTATTCAATATCACGATCTCTGTTTTTCAATTAGGGCATTGAGACTAGCTTTGATGTGGTTATTGATCTGGTTACGTTCGTGTCTACCATGCTGCTATTGGTTTTTTATGAGTCCTGTCTCTTCTTTGTTCTTTTATTCTTTTTTAAACATCTTCTTATAGATTAATCGGGCATTTTAATAATAATTCCCTTTTATCTTTTTTGTTGGCGTATTAGCTCGATCTCTGTGTTTTATTATTGTAGTGGTGGCTCTAGGGTTTGTGCTATATAGCTCTGCCTTACTATAGTCTACCTTCAAGTGCTGTTATACTAGTTTACATAGATTATGAAAACCTTGTAATGGTATGATACTCATCCATTATCCCCTCCCTGTCTTTATGTGACTGCTGTCATACATTTTACTTTAACATATATTATAAACCCCACGCTATGTTGGAATTATTTTGGCATAAACAGCCAATTGTCCTCTAAAGACATTTAAATTTTTAAAAACTTGCCTTTGGGTCACTCATGCATTGGGTTACTTGAAGCTCCCCCATAGCTCACCATGGCCCCTTTCTCCCTCTGTTTCATTATGAGTCATTTACTATTACACCTTCGAGAGCATTCATCTTCTCTTCCTGAATGTCTAATTTGCTATTAATTCCACCCATTGTATTTTTCATCACTGAAATATATTTTTATCTCCAGAAGTTTGATCTGGATTGCTAGTTAACTTTGAACGTGTGAGATACAGTTATAGAAACTGTTTTCATACTTCCGTCTGCCAATTTGTCATATTAGAATTTGTTTCTCTTCATTGATTTTTCTCCACAAGATGGGTCGTATTTCCCTGTCTCTTTGCATGCCTACAATCTTTGATTAGATGCCGAACATTAGATATTTTACATTTCAGGTGCTAGGTGTTTCTATTACTTCCACTATATCCTTCGCTTTGTTCCGTGATTAGGTTACGTTACTTGGAAACAAAAAGCAAACATTCCTAGCAGGCATATTCTCTTGGAGAATTGGATGAGCTGTTTCTAAACATATATGAAAAATACAAAGGGTCTCTTAATAAAAAGGAACAAAGCTGCCAGAAATTAGACTGTCAGATATCGAGAACTATCATAAAGCTACAGTAAACAAGACGGTGTGGTATTTGTGTGAGAACCGACAAGACAGACCAATGTAACAGATGAGAGATGTAAGAAAACAGACCCACACATGAACAATGACTGATTTCGGACAAAAGTGACATTACACAGTGGTGAGGAAAGTATTCTTCAACAAATAGTATCGGGGCAGTTGGAAAACCATACGCAAAAACATAACTTGAGCCCTTCCCCGTTTCATATACAAAGCGTTAATTCCACCTGGACTGCAGATCTAAATGCAAAAGGGGTAAAATAGAAAGAAGTTAGAAGGAAACCTAAGAAAACACGATCGTTTTGAAGTAGGCAAAGATTTCCCAGACACCAGAATACAGAATGCAAACCAAAAAGGGGGAAAAATGGAATGATTCTGGATTCAGAATTTCTGTGTATCAAAAGCTACCATTAAGAAAGTGGAAGAGTGACCCACAGAGTATGCATGTGCGCGTGCGTGTGTGAGCACGAGTGTGCGTGTGTGCACACCAGCTGGAACCCTCTGGTGGGAGTGCCAATTGGCATAGCTACTTTGGAAATGCCGGAGTCCCAAATGGCTGATACAACTGTTATTCAGGTCTTTTGAATCACTTCCTTTTAACCCCTTCTCAAGCGGAATTATATTTTACATGAACCTCGGTTAATGTACATGGTTGCGCTGACAGTTGCTCTGGATTAATTGATTTCAGTGGCAATTGTTGCTGAGGATTCTAATTTATTTATCTTTACTGCTGGTAGCTAGTTAGCTACGTATGGCCTTAGCAGTTTTCCAGATTGGCTGGCCCATCCCCGCGCATATAGCCTGGCCTGAATAAGGGACACTGGGTAACAGGAGTTTATTATAAATGCGCCGGAACTTCATAGTTTTACAAGAGAATATGTCACGATACCTGGGACTAAACCCTGATATTCCTTCCCAATTACAGAATCTTGAACTGTATAAAGGAATCCAAGAAGCACATAGCCAAAGTTATTATAACCCAATAGATGTTCTGGTATTTCGAAGGTTATTTCCTGAACTTTTACTATCAGAAGAACAGCTGAAGTCCCAAATGTGCTTATTACCCTTGACGAGGAAGAACAGGGCAACTCCTTTGCTCAGAGATCCTGTGAACTAGGAGGAGTTGGTGCCCCACTGTGGTGGGACCGCCGGCACAGAGGTACACAGCCGCGTCCCCCTGCTCCGCGAGCTGGACCCGCAGAGTGGAGCGGGTCCCCTCAGGCCTCGTGGCAGAGAACCGATCATTCGTCATCCCTGATTCGTCCACTGCCTCACGGTTTTGGAAGGAAACCAAAAACTCCGGGCCTTTCCCCACGGTCTGTCGGTACCAGTAAAGGCCAACATGACCCGAAATGGGATCACAGCTGAGAGCTACATCCTGGCCCCTCTTTGTGACCCTGTGCCTGGGGAACTGGGAGACTCGGGCTCCCGCGTGACCTGTGGAGACAGAAGTCGGGCAC
>JAPYYM010003952.1:0-10600 GCA_028534135.1 Potos flavus
TTTTGTTTTGTTTTGTTTTGTTTTCCTTTGAGTATGTATGTTTGCATCTGGGGTTGGATTTGTGTCTGGGGGGAGATGAGATGGTAAGATCACCTAAGGGCCCTCCTCTACCTCCTAGGAGGGCGTACCAAAATAATGTTCTGTCCATTTCTATCCTGGAAAAGCACCCAGAGCACCTAGTTGACCAAGACTGCTGGTCACAGATGTTTAACAATTTCTCCTCAACTGTGGATAACAAATACATCTTTTGTAGTTGTGCAGAAAAACAGTATCTCTAAAGCAAAGCAGAGTTGAATGGTTTTGTTTCATAGAAGCAGGCACATTTCATTCTCCATATCCTTTATTTTTTTTAAGATTTTATTTATTTATTTGAAAAAGAGAGTGAGTGAGAGAGAACACACAAGCAGGGGGAGCTGCAGAGGCAGAGGGAGAAGCAGGATCCCTACTGAGCAAGGAGCCCATGTGGGGCTCAATCCCAGGACCCCAAGATCATGATCTGAGCTGAAGGCAGACTCTTAACAGACTGAGCCACCTAGGTGCCCCCTCCTTATCTTTAAATGTTAAAAACAACTTTGCAAACATAAAGAACCTTGGAAATGACAACAGATAATAGAAATCAAAAATGGCTATAACATAATTTTAGAAAGTTATAAAGACATAGAGACATTTTCCTGTCTTAATTCTCAAGGATTGCTAATTACCTCTTCGGTTGTTTTTCTAATTTTTTAAAAGTATAAATGACATGTAACATTATATTAGTTTCAGGTATACAACGTAACGATTCCATATTTGTATATATTGTGAAATGATCACTACAGTAAGTTAGTTATCATCTGTTACCATAAAGAGTTAGAATTTTGTTTTTATGACGAGACCTTTCAGGATCTACTCTTTTGATTTCTTTTACTTGAATTCCCTTTAAGTATTTATTATGAGGGTAAACCAATACCTTTTGTATGTAGGTGGGTAGGGTCTAGCTCTTTTCCCCCCCATGTATTCCATATGCATTAATTGTTCCTTCCTGTTGCTAGTTATCAGATTAGAAAGCTTTATTGAGTATCAGATGTGCCTGTATCATTACAGGTTTGTCCATCCTGCAATTGTAACTTAAAGCTTTACAAATTTTGTAGGCTTTATATGAAGAGATATATTACATCTTAAAAAGAAAGTTTGATTCATTAAAATACATGTGGTTAATAAGCAATACTCACTAACACTCTTTTCCTTTATTTTTAGAATAATAATAATTAACCAAACTGCTGTTTTGCTTTCCCACTTAAAATGACTACTCCCACATAGAGCTGCATTCAGCTTTACTAGACTGTTTCCCTATGGTGTGTTAATTACCGTGTATTTTTTTCTCCCAAAAATGATAGACTGGAACCATAAACGAGTGTACTAAGAGCTATGATATTCCAGGAAATTATTACTTGTCCTGTTATTTTTTTGTTTAGAAAGTTCTTTTTATGTATTATAGGCCACTAATAACAGAGTGCTTTTCAATATTTTTACTTCACAAGATGCAATGATTTGAGATCTCTTTATTTGAAGTGGTATTCTGCAGCGTGCAGATATTTTCCTAATATAACTGTATACTTCTGTGTGAGAACTGGTGAAATATGAGTTGTAAATCATTACTTTTTTATGAGACAATCTTACTTGACTCCAAAATGACTACCATGTTGTAGTAATTATTTCATCTGCAGCAAGTTAAAATTTTGTTCTTAGGAAATTCTTCGCTGGAGCCTGTGTCTAGTGGCATGAATGTCTCTGCTATTACACTTAAAAAGGACAGCATGAGCCTCTCTGCCAAAGCCCCCTTTTTTTTTTTTTAAAGATTTTATTTATTTATTTGACAGAGAGAGAGAGAGATCACAAGTAGGCAGAGAGGCAGGCAGAGAGAGGGGGGGAAGCAGGCTCCCTGCCAAGCAGAGAGCCCGATGTGGGGCTCGATCCCAGGACCCTGAGATCATGACCTGAGCCAAAGGCAGAGGTTTTAACCCACTGAGCCACCCAGGCGCCCCCAAAGCCCTTTTTTAAGGAGCATTAGCTAAGAAGCTTTGGTTAGGACTTGGCTTTATTTTTTTTAAGAATGTTGTGAGTCATATAAACCACTCTTCTGTTTATAAATTATGACATATATGTAGTACAAAATCTGCCTTAATGTAATTTTGTTTTGTTTTGTTTTAGTTTGTTTCATTTTGCCATTGATGTTGATTATGTAACATTTCTTAACAAACTTTAAAGCAGTTTTAATGTTCCAAGTAAAACTAAGAAGGTAGTATAGAGAGTTTCCAAGTATTTCTTGTTATCCTACATACACAACTTCCCCCATTATCAACATCTCATACTACAGAAGTACATTTGTTACAAGTGATGAATTGGTGACATCGTTTTCACCCAAAGTCCACAATTTACATTAGGGTTTACTTGTGATGTACATTCTCTGGGTATTGACTTATATTTAATGATGTGTGTCCACCATTGTAATATCATACCAGATAGTTTCAACTATCCTAAAACCCTCTGTGCTATGCTTATTCATCCTTCCCTCTTTCCTGGTAGTTACTGATCTTTTTGGTGTCCCCATAGTTTGGCCTTTTCCAGAACATATATAAAGTTGGAATCATAAAGTGTGTAGTTGTTTTAAATTGGCTTTTTTTTTTTTTAACTCAGTAATGTATATCTAAGATTCCTCCATGTCTTTTCATTGCTTGGAAGCTTATTTATTTTTAGCACTAAATAATATTCTATAGCCTGGATGTACTCAGTATATTTGTCAAACCACCTACTGAAGGACATCTTAGTTTTTTTCAAGTTTTGGCAATTATGAATAAAGCTGCTATAGACATCTATGTGATGGTTTCTGTGTGGATGAAAGTTTCTGAATTCTTGAGTAAATAACAATGATCATGATATGTGGGTCATATGATAAGAGTGTGTTTAGTTTTGTGAGAAACTACCAAACTATCTTCCAAAGTGACTGTATTATTTTGCATTTCCATCAACAATGAATGAACATTTCTGATGCTCCACATCATTGTCAGCATTCAAGGTTGTCATTATTCTAGATTTTGGCCAGTCTAAGAGTTGTATAGTGATATCTACTGATGTTTTAACTTGCAGTTCCCTAATGGCATACGATGAGTATTTTTTCATATAACCACTTTCCATCTGTATATCATCTTTGTGAGAAATCTGTCCAGTTCTCTTCTTTTCAAGTTTTTATTTAACTTCTAGTTAGTTAACATATAGTATAATATTAGTTTCAGGAGTAGAACTTAGTCATTCATCACTTACATATGACACCCAGTGCTAACCACAAGTGCCCTCCTAATACCCATCACCCATTTAGCCCATCCCTCTCCTACCTCCCCTCCGGCAACCCTCAGTTTGTTCTCTATAGTTAAGAGTCTCATGGTTTGCCTCCCTTTTTCCCCCATGTTCATCTGTTTTGGTTTCTTAAATTCCACATATGAGTGAAATCATATGGTATTTATCTTTCTCTGACTGACTTATTTTGCTTAGCATAATATACTCTAGCTCCATCCACATCATTGCAAATGGCAAGATTTCATTCGTTTTTTATAGCTGAGTAATGTTGTATTGTGTGTGCATGTATGTGTGTGTGTGTGTGTGTGTGTGTGTGTGTGTGGTATATATATATATATATATACCACAGTTTCTTTGGCCATTCATCAGTTGATGGATATTTGGGCTCTTTCCATAATTTGGCTCTTGTTGATAATGATAATGCTGCTATAAACATTGGGGTACATGTACCCCTTTGAATCCCTACATTTGTATCCTTGGGGTAAATACCCAATAGTGCAATTGCTGGGTGGTATGGTAGTTGTATTTTTAACTTTTTGAGGACCCACCATACTGTTTTCCAGAGTGACTGCACCAGTATGCATTCTCTCCAACAGTGTAAGAGGGTTCCCCTTTCTCCGCATTCTCATCAACATCTATTTTTTCCTGTGGATATTTGTTGGTTCTAAGGCTCACTTATTAATGGGGTTGTTTGTTTTCTTATTGTTATTTTTGAAGCATTGTTTGTATATTTTAGATAAGTGTTCTTTATTAGATGTGTCATTTGTGCACATATTCTCCTAGTCTGTGCTTATCTTCTCATTATCTTGAGATTGTGTTTCATAGAGCAGAAGTTTTAAAATTCTACTGAAGTCCAGTTAATCAATTATGTCTTCCATGGATCATGCCTTCAGTGTCCCATCCAAAAAATCATCACCATATTCAAGGTCATCTAGGTTTTCTCCTATGTTGTCTTCTAGGAGTTTTATAGTTTTGCATTTTACACTTAGATCTGTGATGTATTTTGAGTTGATTTTGTAGAGTGTAAGGCCTGTGTCCAGAATCATTTTCTTTTTTACTGAGATAGAATTAACATTAACATTATATCATGTGTGTGTGTTCTGCATGTGGGTATCCAGTTGTTCCAGCACCCTTGTTGAAGAGACCATGTTTGCTATATTTGATTGCTTTTGCTCTTTCATCAGAATCAGTTGACTATATTTATGTAGGCCTATTTCTGTGCTCTCTATTCTGTTCCATTGATATCTTTGTCTGTTCTTTCACCAACACCCCACTGTCTTGATTACTGTCACTCTGTAGTAAGTCTTGAAGTTGGATAGTGTCAGTCCTCTGACTTTATTCTCTTTCAATATTGTGTTGCGTATTCTGAGGCTCTTGCCTTTCCATATAAATTTTAGAATCACATTGTCAATATCCATGAAATAACTTGCTGGGATTTTTATTGAAATTGCATTGAATCTACAGACCAAGTTGGGAAGAATTGACCTCTTGACAATATTGAGTTCCTATTTATGAACATGGAATATCTTTCCATTCATTTAATTCTTTGCTTTCATTCGTCAGAGTTTTGTCATTTTTCTCACATAGATCTTGTACATATTTGTTAGATTTGTAACCAAATATTTAATTTTGGGGTATACTGTAGTATTGTGTTTTCAGTTTCAAACTTCACTTGTACATTGCTGCTGTAGGAAAAAATTGACACATATATTAAACTTACATCCTGAAACCTTGAAGTAATGACTTATTAGTTCCAGGAATTTTTTAACAATTCTTTTGGTTTTCTACATAGAGAATTATGCCATCTGTTAACAAAGATTTACTTCTTCCTTCCCAACCTGTATATCTTTTATTTCCTTTCCTAGTCTTTTTTTTTTTTTCCTTTCCTAGTCTTAATCCTTAGCTAGAACTTGCAGTATAATGTTGACAAATTGCAGAGAAAGATGACATCCTTGCCCTGTGTGTAGTATTAGTAGGAAAGTTTTGTTTCTTACCATTAAGTATGATGTTAGTTGTAGGTTTCTTGTAGATTTTTCTTAAGTTGAGGATGTTTCCCTTTTTCTTAGAATATCAAGAATTATCATGAGCAGGTGTTGGATTTTGTTAAATAGTTTTCCTGAATCTATTGATAGGATTATGTGATTTTTCTTTTTGACTTGTTGATGTGATATGAATGATTTTTGAATCTGAATGAGCCTTGCATACCTGGAATAAATCCCACTTAATCATGGTGCATAATTCTTTTTATGCATTTTTATATGATTTTCTAATATTTTGTTAAGGATTTTTGCATCTATGTTCCTGCGAGATATTGATTTGTAATTTTCTTTTCTTGTAATGTGTTCATCTGATTTTGGCAGTAGGGTAGTACCTCGTGGAATGAATTAAAAAGTATTCCCTCTGCTTCTATGCTTTGTAAAGAGACTGTAGAGAATTGGTATAATGTTTTCTCTAAATGTTTGGTAGACATTGGATCCAGTGAATCCATTTGGGTTTAATGCTTTCTGTTTTGAAAATTTACTGTTTATTGATTCAACTTCTTTAACAGATACAGGCCTATTCAGATTGTTTATTTATTTCTTCTTGTATAAGTTTTGGCAGATTGGGTTTTTCAAGGAATTGGTCCATTTCATTTTGGTTATTGAATTTGTGGGCATAAAGTTGTTTATAGTATTCCTTTATTATCCTTTTGATGACCATGGGATCTGTGGTGATGTCTTCTCTTTCATTTCTGATATTAGTGATTTATATCTTCTCTTTTTTTTCTTCTTCTTAGTTATATGGGCCATACAGTTTGATAGATTATATTAATTTTTCAAGGGATAAGCTTTTGGTTTTGTTGATTTTCTCTACTGATTTTCTGTTTTCAATTTTATTGATTTCTGCTTTAAATTTTATTATTTTTCTTCTGCTTACTATGTATTTAATTTACTCTTCCTAGTTTCCTAAAGTGGAAACTCAATTCATATTAGAGTTTTCTCCAAAACTTCTCCAAAATGTGCATTTAATGTTATAAATTTCCCTTAAACACTGCTTTCGCTAATCCCATGACTTTACTTTTAGAAGACTATTTTGGGGGAAATATTGCCTTGATTCTGGAAAATTCATTTGCAAACTTACATGAAGTCTGTTTTCAGTAACTGCAAACTTGCATGTATATATTTACATGATCATTACTGCTAGAAGCCGTGGTACCCAATCATGTTGAATTATGTATGTAGAAAATGTTTTAAGACATGCCTAACTGTGACCACGCAGGTTTATACTAAGACTTACAAATTAAACAAAATCATATTCTGGCTTTACATCAGCACCTGCCCATTCCTGATATTTTTACAGGAGTTAGTCTTTTTTGGAGACCAAAGAACTGGATCAAGTGGGCTTATGCTACTCTTAGAATCATGCAGTCGAACATACAAGGATGAGGATGTTCATGTGTTAATGGGCTTCCCTAATCTTTATGAAGTTTCAAAAGAATCTTCTCCAGAACACTCTGGTATCAACTACCTAAGTGAATACCATCCTTTCATAGAGTGGTATGTCAATACTAAATTATAGAAATCATATATTTAGCCTTCTTAAAAACATGGGGAAAAGGAGTAAGTAACCAGGTGAAGAACAGAAGTAGTTGCTGCTTTTCTCTTTGGGCACCATACTCTAGATGTGTGCTCAGGCCAACATTTTTTAAAGGCAAATTGTTGATACAATGGTTTTTTTAATTACCTGGAGACTTGGTAAAAACACTGTTTCTTGAGTCTCGCTCCAGTCAATTAAATGAAAGTCTCTGTCCTAAACCCTGAAATGCAGTCAGTTGAAGAGCACTGCATTACAGGAAACAGTGACAAAAGAATCAGTCTGTTTAAAACTCACTTGAATTCCCTGGTCAGTTACTGAGATACTTAAAAAGACTGTTAAAGGGTTGTATGCCATTTTACCCTGCAATTAATGATGTAGGTCTTCTGCTTTGACCTCTGTCCTGATCTCAAACTTAGTCCACCTAATGTGAGAAATTGACACTACCTCAAAGAAGCAGTATATGATCCAAAGCATACTCTGGTTCACAGTGTTATGGATCTTTGGAGTTCCTGTGGCTTGTAAGCTTAGGTGATTTAATGTGGAGTTAATTCATTAGTTTGTCCAGAGTAAAAGGAAGTAAGATGGAAGTTCTAGTTCTGCTCATTTGTTATAAGTATTATTGCTAATTAATTCTGGCAGAGGTAGACAAATATACATTTATTTTCTAAATTACTGAATTATCCTAAGTGACCTTGGAATCTTTTTTATTAGCAGAATACCCTACCCTTAGTGCCATATACGCTGTGTATACCTTATGTTATTTCTTATCATTGCAAGGGATGTGCAATGTCTATTTAAGAAAATATAAAAATAAAAGGAAACTGTCTCACAAACATAGCAGGTATTTCTTGGTGCACAAATCATAACTTATCTTCATGGATAAGATATGTGACTGACTAAACAACCAAAGAGGGTGTCAATTTCAATATAAAACTTTCAAACCAAAGTCAGAAAAAAGTAAAAAAGACAATAAAAATGAATGTTTTATTTCATTAAGAAATGTCTTTTTTTCTCCTTGGAGAAAGAAATGATTCTCCTAAGGATCTATTTTAAATTGTTAATTTTCTTCATTACTGCTTTATTTTTTTTTTGCCCCCAAATAAGATTTAAAGCTTCTAAAAAGTCTTCAGAACTTGCTTCTGTTGTTTGAGAATATTTTTTTGCCAAGTATATTTTCTTCACTTTGAGGCATTTTTCTCTTCTACGACCTCTGATCTAAAGCAAAAGTAAGTGGGCACACAAGAGAAAATATGAATACTGTGCTAATTATAGATCTGTGTAGTCTGTGAAGCTGACATTATTCAATAACCTAAAACCTAATGAACTTTTCTCCTGACTGAAACTTTCAATTACTCACTCACAGTTACATTAGTCCTTAAATATTTCAGTTATTGCCACAGCTCATTAGAATGTAAATGAAGACCAAGGGTTGAATTAACACATTCAGGACCTGATTAAGTCAGGATTAGTTTAGACAGATTTTCTTGCAAATGTCAGTTTCTCCCCTTGCACCTTAATAGTAGACACCAAATCAAAGCATTCTATTATTCACAAAATCTCTGTGTTGAGTTTTTAGTACACATACATGGATTCATTACAAGGACATTTCTGCCTATTTCTCCTAATAGGAGATCCAAAATGAACATGAATAATGTTCTTGGAATAAAGGCTTTTTAACCTTTGATTGTAGTTTCATTGTTTCTAATACTTCTTATTAGTGCTGTCACATGTGCTTCCCAGAATAAACCAGCCACACTACAGTTCACCAAAGAGGGCTTATATGGCAGCACTGGAGTGAACTTAATGGACTGGTCAAATCCTTTCAGAAGACTAGCCTGGGGATAATTAACTTTTCCAAATAAACATTTTACACTAAAAATAGTACTGTTAATGATTATCTTTACTTTTTTTTAACTAAGAGGCCCAAAGCCTTAACATATTTTGCAGTTTTTAAATACACTACTGATTCTCATGTGATTTTATATGCTTATACTTTTATATATAAATATGTAAAAACCTAAAAATGATTAGCCATTCTTCAAATCCTCGTGGTTGTATAGGAATCAGGAGAAGAGGTTCCTGGTTTGACTTCTGGCTGCATTTTTTACTACCCTGCCTGATATGTTTCTCTGGATCTATCTTCCTTATAGGATTGCATGACAGTTTTTATGGTGTGAGGTCAGCCCTGCTTCAGTCTCTCGGTATGAATATTCCTTTTAGATTACTTTAATTAGTTGTATTGGTAATTAATTTGCAATTGCCCTTGTCAGAGACTGTCTGACACAGAAAAGGACTCAATTAAATATTGTTTTTTAATGATTTCATGAGTCATGAGGGACAAGAACATGGAGGGTTTATTTCCACTTTGGTTTAACTGAATCAGCTAGGCCTTTGTCAATGGCCTTCATGGCCCTTATTGAGAATTTGGGCGTGGTTAGACCGCCTGTGCCTCTAGAGACTTTTCCCCTAGGTTTAAGGGAAGGGAGGTATCCTGGCATGGGCTAATTCCACGCTGCTCTGAGCAGAAAAGAATGAATTTCTAGGAAAACTAGAACTTTTTATTGGGGACCCGAACTTGTAAATTAGGATAACTATGAAAAAAATAAGTTGGCTTTAGATTATACCACCTAAAATATTTTTCTTCTACTTATCCTCATTGGAGAGTTCATTTGTTTTAGTGGGTTGAAGATTATTAGTTTACAAAAAGTTCCCTCATGTTCAAAATTTTAGGCCTTAGCCTTAAAAGGATATGAAGAGATAAGAATCAAACATCTAAAAAGTGATAAAGATAAGATTTGAGCCTAGATGATGAAATGTGAGAGCTACCCTCACACTACATTGTCACAAGCATATCCTGGTCATAATCTGCCTTATAGTAACATTTCCCCATAAGGGTATGTGTTGACTATCCATGTTTTTTATAATTAAATTCTTAATGTGGCATTTCTTGGTAAAATATAGAAAAAAGAGGGAGAAAAAGGGAAACAGAGTCTATAATTCAATAAAACTCAGATGAATATTAACATTCTCTACTTCAACATTTTATATGCAGTTAAATAATTTAATGAGTGATTTTCTCATATACAGTTTCACTAAACATCGTATCAAAAAGACTTCCATGGCCATGAAAATCTGCTAAAATAATTTTTATTATAATGAGGTATTTTGTTTTCCTAAAATAGCATCAATACATGTTTATAAAAAATATAAAACACATATAATAGGAATACCAATACTTACATTGCACTTACTTTGTTTCAGATTAAATTATAAATGCTTAATTTGTATTTTCTAATTCTAAAAAGAAACCCCTAAGCTTTTGTTTACTGTGTTGCAGTGCTTCTAGGTAGTGTAAATGCATGAATATATCAAAAGCTAAAAGCATTCACTTCTCTGAAATAAATTCTTACATAATTCACTAGAGTACATATATTTTAATGGGTGAATTTAATTAACCCTCATTTGTTGATGTATAGGTAGTTTTTGCTTTACAGAGAATGGTATGTTGAACAAACTTGTGTCTTAAACTTAGAACATATTCCTAATTATGTCTTTATGGCTGGGCCTCTCAATTTAGGGTATGCATTATGGGGAATACAGTGATGTGCCAAGACTCTCTCAAAGACATAGGATACATAGATTATGTTTTTCTGTGGTTTAATTTTACCCAAAGATTTACAAAAAAAAAAAA